>OMKQ01095034.1:0-13114 GCA_900302335.1 Phycis phycis
AATTAAGAAAAAATAGATATACATACACACACACAATACACACATTATCAGATGGGGAATTCATTCAGAGGTTGAAGGCCCACCTTCATTGATTTGTACAATCGCTCAGCGAAGAAAGCTGGCTTGCTCCTCAGACATTTCACTGCAATGAGAAACACAAAAATACCATTGAACCCCAACGCAATATACATTATGCAACAATAAAACACCAAGGTGTTTCTCTAGTTTTATGAATCAATCATCTTGTTCAACTCCACCGTCCATTTGAACAGCCATTCATGTCAAGCCCTTCAATGCATATGAACGTATGAAATTCGCCACACACCAGGACGCTATACTACACAGTCAGAGAAGCTCCACCCTCTCAGACGCAGACAACAACATTAACATGAGCCGCTAGCATTAGCGATAGCCCGGACAGCGTGTCACACGTCCACACACACCGTGGTGGTGGCATACCCTCGGTTTTGGACTTTACCCAAAACAGTTTTTTCTATATTACAGTGGTATTTAGAAAAGTGTGACAAAATGCCACAGATGACTTTGCTCCATATCATCGAGAGCCTAGCAATACGTTGAACCAACAAGACAGCATCAACAGACCTATCGCCAAGAACACCTCCTCCAGGCTCCCGGACATCTCGCGTTTAATGCTGTCCTCGATGTCCCGTCCAGAGATCTTCTGGTACTCCTCAAACACTGGGAAATGTAGTCAACGTCAAGCATGAGTAGATTTATGAAGCCATTGGTTTCATACACTTTGGGGAGGCATCCATTTTACACTCTTTGGAGATTTAGCAGACGCCGATATCGAAAGCGACTTTCAGTCATTGACACAGTTTGAGGGTTATTTTATACAAGGGTTATTTCGTGGTATACCTTTTAGCAGGTGATTCCGGTTCCTGGCACAGAGCACCGTGAGGAACTTCACTTCGTCGGTCCCCCAGCGAGCCTCTCCTGCCTCGTATATATCCTAAGGGGACAGCCGGGACATGAGCGTCTTCGAGACAACACACGACACGAGGACATCGAGACTCCGCGGGGGGGATAGTCTACCTTGGCGTCCTGGGCAGCCAAGGTCGGGTCCACAGCACTGCTCTGGTCGCGACCGGCCTGCACGTCACATCACACCGGCAATGTTATCACTAACACCCAATACATTAACTTGACATCAATTAAATCCTGCTAAAGCTTTTTCCAGCCCAAAAAGCCTTTCCCAACAAATGTTTTTTAGAGTACGGATAATCTGGGCAACAATTCAATCAGCCATCGCCACATGTTAATCCCCAAATAAATCCCATGAGGTGTTTGACTTTCATTTGCCAACAAAGTGAAGTCTAAAAAAGTACAGTGTAGTGGCGACACTGTACCGACCTGAAACATTTGATCAAAAATAAGCAGTCTATTTTGTGGGGTGAATATTGCATTACATTTGAATGGAATATATGTATTTTTTTTCTTTTTAAGGAATTAAGATTTCTACTTAACAGTGCCAACATCAGTCATGTTCACTAACCGTTAGCAAAGACACAAGAACCCTCTGGAACATTCCAGATGTGTCTCCACAAACATCATCTTCAAGGCTGTTGTCATATTCTGGAAACAAGTTGCACGCAAAAAACAAGGTCAAACGTTTGTCCGTTACAAATCAAGTCAATAATAATAGTCTGCCAAGGGTTGAGACCTCTTGGCATCATGAATAATTGATATTGCAGTTTTCAATCTGTGCTTCTCTGCCTCATGCTAAACAAAAGGCGAGGAGCCTGATGCATAATATCAGATGTCGGAGAAAGATATATTCGTACGCATGTCTGGTCCTCCACTAAGACAATGGCAAGTCGGGAAGTGTCTTTTCCATCATGAAATTATAGTTTCATGACGGAAAAATGTATGTCATTACAAATTGTTGTGACGTGCCGCAGTAGCACTTTGACTGTAGTGCTACAATACAAATTAAGTGTCTTCATCATCCTCCTCTTCCTCATCATCATCATCATCATTCACAAGCCATGCGCACCAATAGGCATTTGACGCATAGCGGTTGTTCATATTAAACCAATCTTCATAAAAAGTCATTCACCTTTCTTGTAGATCGCATTGATAGCTCTGACTTCCTCAGCCGTCCTTGACGCGAGAATATCAATGAGGCCGGCCTCCTCAGTTCCGGCTCCCTAGGATCAGGGACATGTATTATGGATTATTATGGGATGCATCAACCATTCATTCCACCTGGATAAGAACCAACGCGGAACAAACCATTCCCAGCGCTGGACGAGTGCCAAGAGAAACGCAAACACATAAAGTGCCTTTAAAAAGCTGTTAAACATCACGGTAAACTAAATAAAATTGACGATAAAAATCGCAATGACAACATAAAAAAAAGGGGAATATAATCATTAAAAAACAATTATAGTTTTCTACTGGCTGTCGGGGCGATAACTTTCTTTCCACCACGTGAAGGCAACTTTCCCGGTCTGTTCCGATCCCTTTTCACGGAGCAGGACGTCGTGGGACAAACGGGTGGCGATAGGGCTGCAACAGTTGACCGTTGCTCCAGTGCCCTTAAAGAAGCAGGCCCGTGATCAGCCTCATGAGCCACACCCGTCACGTGTCCTACACCGCCGCCACGGCTCCGCGGGAAAGGGTTCGAACGGCGGGACGGAGCGCGACGTCACAGAGACCTTCATAGAGTTCCTCAGCTCGTAGGCGTCGTAGACGGGCGCCAACATCAGCAGGCCCAGGACCACCTTCTGGAAGTTGCCGCTCAGCTCGGAGTCGAGGTCGTCCGCCAGGTTCTAACAGGGGAGCAGGGGACACGCACGCGCCGACCAGCCGGTGAATAACAAGGATACACGCACACGCGCGCGCGCGCGCACACACACACACGCACGCACGCACGCACGCACGCACACACACACACACACACACACACATACACACAGGGGGGGCCCTCTTCGCATGGTTTACTACAAGGAATGTCTACCGGTTCTCGTGACTTTTATTTTTTGACGTTCTGAGTCAGAATGCTCGGTTTTCAGGGTAAACAAGGACGACGCTGTAGCATAATAGGTTTAAGACTAAAAGTGAATTATAGTAAGTGCTCAAACTTTGTTAGCGGGTGTATGGCTACTACTAAACCAATACAGAGTACTACATTCTGAATTACTCAGCACATGTAAAATCCCCCCCCCCAACAAATTTTTGCGTACATATCATAAAACTCCTGCGTTTCCTGTAGGGCGTGGTCTGGAAGGAGAAGCAGTAGAACCACAACATGACCTCAGCTTGGAGACCGTTGACTGTGACTCACTGTTTCTACCCACGAGGATTTTTCACTGGATGTCTTTTCCCTCCCTGTTGCTTCCTCATTCACTCCCTGGACATTTTTTTTTTTTGAACTCAACCGACAGACCCGTGTGTATCTTTCCAGCTCTGAGTACACAGGCCCGGACACAGTTCACGTCTCTGTTTAGTCAGTGCATCGAACCCGGGTGACCAGCCCGCTGCATACGAAGCGTTATTCCCAAGGTGTCCCATAAAAAAAAGACAAGCTTTGACCTCATCACGGTCTCGTCGAAAACCGCATCAGTAGGCATGTGTTCTCCTTCGCGTGAATGGTTAACTCCTATCACACATTGGTATCTACAACACAGAGCCACACCCGTTGCCTGCCTTTCAGCGTTCATTCAAGGAGATTACCCTCACTCTTGCACAGTTCTGTTGGGGATTTCTCCTGTGGGCAGGGCTTCATAGTTACACGTGTGTTTACAGAACGAGGGGCCAAACCACTCACCTTCCCCACTTGTTGTTTGTAACCCTCTTTGATCCGCTGCCTCTGGGCTATGGTACGGCGGGCTAGGACCTCGATGATAGCTGCCTCATCAGTGCCTGAACATTGAAATGTAGATAAAGACAGAACACACACACACACACAGTCAGTCAGCAAGCAGAACACAGCTGTTTTAAATAAGAGTCCAAATGAGAGTCAGAAGAACATTTCCCTCCCACTCGCTAACTGCAGCAACAATGAAACCCATTCAGTAAAAAGGAATCCTAAAACTCAAAAAATGTTTAAAAGACAGCTTCAGTTCCTATGCAGACTGCAGTTCTCTTCCTTGAAATGTAAAAAAAAAAAAAAAAAAACAGAACCCAACAGAATCTGCTCGTTCTGTTGGGTTCTGGAACAATCCTTCCGCCGGTCAAAAGTTCCATTGGACCGGCCTGTTTTCTGGCCTACACGCACACAGATTGTAGTTGAGGCAGAAGTGTATATGTCTGCATCCAAGCATTTTGGTTGGTGCCGTGTTCACCACAGCCATAAGTAGCACTGTGTCTGTGGTTTCAACATTTTCAGTGGCCTCCTGTGAAATGTCTGCTTCTTGTTTGCACATCAAACGTTGCACTTCACTTGCGCATGCTAGCTACGGTAGCTACATCGAGCTAACCTGCTTGCCTGAAACGGTTGTGACTCCTCCTTGCAGTCCAGCCTCCCTGCCTTCTGTTCATATGCGCAATGATTTCAGACGAACCATCAATCCATATCCGGAACCTTGCAGAAGGCTGGTGAGACGAGGCTCTTACTTTTGAAAATGGGACCTTTATGATAGGGACTGCTGATGAAATGTAGCCATCTAACTCTCTCCAAGTCATCCGTCCATAAATAAATAAACAAATAAGTACATTGAATACTTAAAAAAAAAAAAGGATCAGATTCACTTTGAGACTTTAGCAGAATACTGGGCTTAGGGTTAGTCCTCCATTGTTTCCCATCATGTGTATTCCATTCTCATTTTTAGGGGTAAGGTTGCGGTTTAAGTTAGTTATTCTTTCTCATTGTGTGTATTCCATGCTCATATTTAAGGGTTAAGGTTAGTTCTTATATTGTTTCCCATCATGTGTATTCCATTCACATATTTAAGGGTTAAAGTTTGTTCTTATAATGTTTCCCATCATGTGTATTCCATTCTCATATTTAAGCTCTCTTTCAGGCTCCAATTATAATCCTCCTGAAAAGATGAGTTTGGAGAGATTAGCAGAGAGAGGCCTGATGACAAAATGCCCAAAATGAGCTACAAGGACAAAACAATAATTACTTCTCTTCAGGAAACAACAACATCATCAACAACAACAACAACAACAACAACAGTTGGTTGTGACTGATTCCTGTGTGTCTCTTACCGGCCCCCTTCATGGCTCCTCTGAGTCTCTGGATATCATCGTCCACATTGAAGCCAGCAGCCTCGGTCACCACCCCGCGCTGACCAATCTGTTACCAACACAACACCGGTCAGCCTTTAGGCGATGGCGTTGGACAGCCCGCCGCCAATGTTTATTGTGATGACATGCCTTGCATTCAGCTCACGCGGTTTTGCGAGATTTACATTCTTTGCTCGTGTTAAACTACGTAGTGGCTTTTACTTTTGAATGCGTTTCTGTTTGCGTTTTCTATAATGAGTCACGAAGAGGCTTCGGCGTTGTGATTGGGCATTTTCACGAAGAACGCATGATGGCCATTATGCAAACTTAATTTCAAATTAAGCCCCTGAACACCTGTAACTTCATGCCCCTTCCTTCTCAATAATGTCATACTCTTTCACGGACGTCTGGGCTTCCTACTTACTGCTGCCATTGTGATGAAAGTGTAGAGTTCCAAACTCGAGAGGGATTCTGCAAGTAAATAAAGAGGCAACTTAATCAAATGTGTGTTCCAGTGAAACAACCCTCTGGCTCACCTGTTGACCTAGTCAAAGCAGGACGCGGACAGAAGATAATATGCCTTCAAACAAGAAGGGGAGAACGCAGCGTCGGGTTATGGAGCCCAGGTAATATCTTATGTTTCACGTTTTGCTTTTGTTAACCTCAAGCAATAATTAATGGCATCCTCTTCGGGGAAGGGCTTTCCTCAGTAATGCGTCCATTGCTGGAAAGCCTTCACGTTATTTAAGCAGAGAGATAACCGTCAAGGTAGAGCAACAGCTGTACCCACTGGAGTGAGGAGACCTGCTCATGGGTCAATGGGATCACTTGAGAATAATTCTAAACATATTACAGCGTGCAGACAAGCCGGTAGAGGCAACACTGTACGGATATAAATCATCAAATATGGATATCACGTGACCACTGCTACTACTGAATGCAAAAAAATTACTTTTAGATTTACAATGAAAAGCTGTATTTTCAACCTAGGAAGAAGGTTGGGTTATAGTTCATCGATGTTTGGTATGTCAACCGAAGGTAGAGGGATGCTACCCGGGTTTTCTTCTGATAATTAGAGAAACAGTGGCAGAAACCAAAAGTAAAAAAAATCTTCTAATTGCAAAAACATGACAAAAGCTACACATCACAGCATTTTCAAAGGTAAATATTAATATTATAGCACATTCCATTCAATAAGGGAATTCGTATGACACTTTTTCAATACACGGACATCGAGAATAAATGGATGAACCACAGATCAAAAGATAAATCTACTTGTCAGTTTCCCCATTTGCATTTTTCTATGGTGTTGATCGTAACTATGCTCATGTTTGCAAAGTAGGGTTAGGATTCGACAGAGACGCAAGTCAAACCCTAACCCTAACCTAACCCTAACCACGTAAATCACATATCTTCAACAACAACAAGGTCCATCGTCTTTTAAACTTTTTTTTTTTCAAAAACGATTCGAAAGAAGAGTATCAGACAGCTGTGCAATGACTAAGTTAGTGCGGAACTGCAACACTTGGACACGCCCTGCAGACATGTAGTAATAACTCTATTAATACATCGATTTCACTTTTTTGAGAAAAACATATCGAAAGATGATCATTCCAAATAATAATAGATTACCTCTTCAGAAGACGGACAGTCGGACAAAACGTCAGAGGGTTGACGACTGGACGAGTGAAAATCCAGGAAACCAATTATATAACCTTTCATTCTGAGGTCCCGCCCCTTGCTCGGGGATCTGGCATCTCGAACGCACGCGCAAACAAACACTACCCACATGCACGCGCATGCGAACGAAATGCGCTCAGGCTTCTACAACGAATGACAGGAGGGGCTGCAGCTTCTCGTCGAACTACAAAACCCATAATTCCTTCTAACGTTAGCAGCAACAGCTAGGATGCTGCGATATTGCTGGTAGCCAAAGACTGCTGGGGTTGCAGAGATGACTAGAATTCCCTTTCTGCTATTTTGAAGATGTCAGTAGCTCCTATTGAAATACAACTAGACTGCAGTTTCATGGCGATTTCATCCGGAATAATTTAACCAACCAACCAACCAGTCTTCTCAAATACGTTGCCTTACGAAAAAAATACAGTTTTGGTGGTAAATAGAAACAATGAATTAAACCCCCTGGGTAGTTATAAGGCTACCCGAATGTCTTCTTGAAAGAACTGACGATGGGAAATAATTCGCGACGTCTTAAAATTTGCAGCACGGACACAAGGCACTCTAAGAAATGATGTTCCGAGGATAACCTGGATAACCTACACGAAATGTCATAGCCGTCAGTAGCTAGCGCGGAGCTAGCCTGCTGATGATCAGGGGAGATGGAGAAGGAGCTAACGTTGATAAAGAATCAAGTCTCCCAGGGATCGCTGCTTTACTAAAGGTGTACTTCAGTTATATAACCACCGGTCTGCCGCTTGTTTACCGTAACGCTGGTCAGGCAGATGGACATTTCTCCTGCTACGTGTTTGTGGTGCGTGAACATCATATGTGAAGATACGACAACACTACACGTTTCGAATCGAACTGGAGACGTGAAGCTTCGGGTGTGTTATTAGGTTATCTATCCATCGGGATTCGGGGCTAATCATTGGGGGGGGAAATATCCAAAGCTGGAAGCAAGAACTGCATTTGTGCAATTTAAAACCATAATCTCTGCTATCAATCGACACCATGAGGAAGTTCTTCGATTCTCGTCGGGAGTTGGTCAGTTCTGGACCTGGTTCTGGAGGGGCTGGTGGGAGCAGTGGATCCAGCCATGCAGGTGGAAATTTCATTGGACGAGCCTTTACAATCGGACGGCACCAAGTTACCGTTGAAGAGATCATTGCAGAAGGTAAGAGGGATGGCGATTTCGATCATGTGTGTTATTAAGAATTAAGTGGAATCTTCAGGCAAAGAGAACATTGATTACTCTTGACTACTCCTACACATGCACAATGTACAAGTATGGTGTATTAGTATGGTTACAATTAAAGGCCTGTTGTTTTCTTTCATCCTTTGTCCTTATTGTCATATTATATGCTGAAGAACATAATCAAGTAAATGCAATCCTACAATTCACAAGACAGTATTTAAAGGTGTAGTGTGTTGCATTTAGTGGCATCTAGCTGAACTAACTTGATTTAAATGGAATATGGTATTTTTAAGTATGTTTAGATTGGTGTATAATCCCATGACAATAAGAATTTAATCTGTCTTTTCGTTACCTTAGATTTAGCCCTTTATATCTGCGTAGGGAGCGGGTCCTCTTTCACATGGGCCGCCATGTTGTGCCGCCATGTTTCTACAGTAGCCCAAAGCTAACAAAAAGCTCTAGCGACAACACGCACAAAAAAAGTGTTTTGGGCTAAGAGTTGTAGGAAGGAGGGTGGCGTGTTATTCCCATGGCTACAACCCATTTGTGATAATGTTTAAGTACCGTTGCTGTGCGTTATAACAAGCAATGTTGTATATGAAATGCAACACACACACACACACCGTGGCATTACACTATAATTCTCCAAGAAGCTTAACCCTCTCTCAGACACAGTCATCAACATCAACTGCTGGCCAGACGGAGCTCCACACATCCACACCCACCGTGACGTTCAATATAAGTGACAACTTTAACCCTATCTCGGACGCGCCTCGCATAGCCAGTGAAGATGCGCATGCTACGTTCTTTCACCAAAATATCCTGTATTTAGAGGATTCAATAGTAATAGTTTCACTTTATTACTTTACGCTAAGATAACGTAAAGTATCTTAGTGAAGGGAAGATTGCGGATGAGAGGGATCACAATAAGTGGATTCTTTAATGCGTCCATGTGTTGGTGAAGTTCGATGTTGAGGTTGTTTGTCTGTTCGATAGCTAAAAGTACGCTGCCACTCTTTCGGGGAGTGGTGGAAGAGTCTGGTAGAGCTGTACACCGTCATGCTGTCAAAGGCCACCTATATTCACATGCCGCAGCGCAAGTCAACATGGGCTTGTAGCGGCAACTGCTGTCGAGATGAATGATCAATAGGTATACAGTATATATCGATATATATTTATAGGTCTATGAATGTGGCTTCCCGTACCTGTGCTGGCCGAGTGTAGTCCAAAGGCTTAATGCCGAAGACTAAACACGTACCTGCAGCATGAAGTTTATGACCCAGTTGGACTGTTCAACACGTCGGCGAGATGATGCACACACGTTCACCACTGGTTCTCTGAACGTGCTCATAATCCACTCGCTTCACACACACAGATACTCCACACACATCGCACACACATACCACGCACATTCTGTACAGATGCTCGTCCCATTCTCAAGACCATTCAAGGTATTCTGAGCATTTCATACAGCTGTAGTCCATTCAGGTAATCCACATTCTCCACGCCTTCTGCCGTTCGCCAAGTACACGCTTTTTAAAAAATTAAATTCTCCGAGCTAGGGATTCGGCCCCATCATTTGAAGAGTTAAGAGTTAAGAGATTGAGATAGAATGCTCAGTCAATATTCAAGTCAATACTAATCTCCCAAGGGTATATCCTCATGTATGAACAGCGTTTGCTCAGTGCATTGCATTGCAACAAAACAATATAGTTTCTGATTAAAGATACATGCAACGGAGATGTATCGCTTTTCAAAATGGCAAGGCGCGTTAACCCACTCAGATGTTATACACACACACGCACACGCACACAGACACACGTGTGTGTGTATAGCAGTCCTGCCTCTGGTATCATAATACCTACGCTGAATGCCTGTTGGCCTAATGGAAACAATCAGCCATCGCAGCAGCTGCTCAGCCTTGTTGCCAGTCCATTATCAGCCTGAAAAAGCCATTCAGCTGCTCTTCAATGGCCCGGGTCAAAGGTCACTCTTGGTGGCCACATTGATGATACTAGAACTCAAATGAAATGCAGTGATATGTGTATTGAGACCCTAAATCTATTTGAGTTGCGTGATGTTATTTTAAAAGAGGATTAGGCGACAGTCTTCAGACCAGTGCTCAACAAAACTCACTCGAGTAAAACAAAGCATGAACGTGGAGTGATGTGGACTTCAGATACATACACAATGTTCATGTTTCACTGTCCATCGTCCATTTTGTATCGGGCTAGTCGTTTGCTTTGTAGTAGAAATAACTAGATAATAAGTAGAAAGCAATGCTATCGTCTCGCACCAGCATGTTTGGAAATTGGAAAGACCCAATTTTAGTGTGGCCGCCTAGTTTTTTTTTTTCTCCCAGTGTCATAAAACATGTATTTATACTATTTAAAGCAATAGCTTTTAAGTTATTTCTCACTCACTTGTGTTATGGTGTTATACAGACCATATCATATCCCTCCGCAGCCCACAGATTAGGAAGGATATTGTATAGTGTGTGAAAGATGAGCAACAACCACCAGCAAGTTACTCCTCATCTTTTATGATTCCAAAGAGATATTTAACATTTTAAAAGGAAAGTACAGTTTTTTTATGGGGGAGCATCTATGCCTGTTATGTTTTGATTGCAGACTGGCAACTGCTCCGAGGGTTATCTTTCTACCTTGGATCAGTTGCTCCCAGTGGCTCAATGTCCTGCAATGCTATTTTCCTCAGCTCGAGTTAAAAGTGGTCCTGGTTTCTGGTTAGATTGTATTACCCTGTTGAATTAAGAGAATTTGTGACCTAATCCCTTCCAGATGGATTGACATGAATGTAGGCCTCACAATAAGCCTGGGAGCAATGACATAACTTATACATTATGTTGCGTGGCGACACCATTTGGAAGTGATTACAGTCAATGCTGGTTGATGTAAGACTTGGGCAGTTGTGTTTTTTCTTTTTTTTGTTATTCTTACTGTTTATGCAAATATGCCACAGGCAGGTAATGTTCTTCGGTTATTGTCATGTTAACCCAGCTTTTCTTTGTAGTCCTCCAAATCATTTCGATGAGGTGGTTTTCTTTGTTATTGCTTCTGTCCTTCGGTCTGCTGTTTTGTCGCTCATCCCTGCACGTGTGGACGCTGTGCTGGAGTGAGAGGCGTGTGGTGGGCCTCTCGCATTCTCTTTCGTGTTATCCAAAGTAGCCAACAGTGATCTTTTAGACCTGTGCCCCCATTAATGAGCAGGCAAGCGTGACGTATCATCCTCAAGGATGCATGCAGGTAGCACTGAAGACACGGAGATGACTCGATTACGCTGCTAGCCACGAGGCAGCCTGCCCTCGGCCCCTATCGTGTGTGTATGAATACTAACAAACCACATTGATGACTTGTCTTTCGCCCGCAGGGGGGTTCGCCATAGTGTTCCTGGTACGCACCAATCAGGGGGTGCGCTGTGCCTTGAAGAGGATGTACGTCAACAACGAGCACGACCTGCAAGTGTGCAAGAGAGAGATCCAGATCATGGTGAGTTCCTGGTTACAGAGAAATATCTAGATCCTGCTGGTTTCCTGGTTACAGAGAGATATCTAGATCCTGGTGGTTTCCTGGTTACAGAGAGATATCTAGATCCTGGTGGTTTCCTGGTTAAAGAGGGATTCAGATCAGGTTGAGTTCATGGTGACAGAGAGGGATTCAGATTGTGTTCCGGGTCAAAAAGAGAGATCTAGATCATGTTGTGTTCTTGGTCAAAGTGAGGCGCCCAGGGCATGGTGAGTTTCTTCAGATGAGTTATTCCAGAAGTGGTGGGTCTTGATTTATTCTGGATGACATAGGCTTCATTCCTAACAAAACAACCTAACTCTCATAGTTGGATTTCAAAACCAGAAAACCCAAGCGAAGGTGGTTTGATGTGACGTCTACGTCTCCCCTTACCGTCGGTGTAAATGGACAGACTGAACACCGACTGCATGGCCCACTGGGAAGTCTCCGGCCCCCAAGCGTCTCTCCGCTCTGCTTCAGTGGACGCTTCGGAAGGGTGTTTGGTTTTATGAGGTGCCTCCTCATAAAGGAACACTGTCGCCCTGTTATTTCCATATTGTCCAATATTGACCATCCAAACCACAGTGAGCGTGTGTCTGCTGCGACCAGACACTTCTCCCTTTGTCCCAAAGGAAACCCGCTTTAACGTCCAGTCAGCTGGAGGCGATTCATGCTTTTTGTTTTTCACTTCCTCACTGTCAAATGCCAATGAACATCGGCATTGTGTATTTTAGCGTCAGTTCACCTCTCAGGAGTTAGTGTCGAGTGTCACATTATCTGGTGTATATTTGATCGTGTTCACTTTTGACATTATATTACCTTTAAGTTCCCTCAAGGTGTAATGGAATCCGGGGTCTTGGATTCATTTCAACCTAAGTGCAATACACGCACGCACACGCACGCACACACACATACGCACGCACACACACACACATTATAGTTATAGTGCTCACTTAAGCCTGTGCCAACCGCTTCTTCTTGTGCCTTCTTGCATCCGCATGCGTTTCTTTTGCAGAAAGACCTCGTGGGCCACAAGAACATTGTTGGCTACGTGGACTCCAATATCACAGCTGTGGGTGGACGGGAGGTCTGGGAGGTCCTCATTCTCATGGACTACTGCAAAGGTAGGCTGTCCGTCTTCACCGGGACACACAGGCACGCCGCAAAACCTGACGTCATCCCAGGTGATGTAAGGTTGGGTTTGAACAGCATTCGGACCCAGAGAAAGACATGGTTTTTATTCACGGTGACAGCCATTTTGTTGCGCGTCTCCCTAACATCCGAGGGAAACAGGTAGAAACCCTTGTCTATTAGAGGCCTTATCTGTTGATATTACATGATATTTCAACAGCTAACTATGATAAGCCAGTCACCAAGCCAATGCAATTTTCCCAACACATAGACGTTACTTGACCGGGACATTTTTTTCGTAATTTTATTTCAATGTTTTTTTTTTATCTTAAACAATCAAACAATCAATAGTGTATCCCATTCATGGTTTTATCTCACACCGTCTAAATGT
>OMKQ01095036.1:0-12399 GCA_900302335.1 Phycis phycis
ACTGCATCAGCACACTCCCAGCCCCAAATGGGCTTATTATGCGCACATAAATACACACCCACGCATATATATGGACAGACACAGAGAACATACACACACACACACACACACACACACACACACACACACACACACACACACACACACACACACACACACACACACACACACACACACACACACACACTCACACACACTTTCAGTCTACACACTGAAACCTTTGCCTGCTGGCAGTGTGTGAGTGAGTGAGTTATGTGGCACAGTTCAATAACTAAAACACTTTCATTTAGATATACACCTGCTTCAAAATCATCTCTTGAAGGCTAGTAGCAGACAAACATATTTTGAGGAATCCTGGTTTCCCCCTCAGGGATCAATATTATCTAACCATCTCTCCTCATGTTTTGACACATTGGCTGACATCCTAATTCCAGAAATTGATACATGGCGGTGGTCCCGTCAGATTTTGTTTGGTGTTAGAAATCTGTTTCTATTTTAGACCATGTTACACTACATTTGGGAATAGTATTAATTCATTAATTCATTCATTCATAACAAATTTGGTAGAGGTTTTCAACGATAGCCATGCTGTAACTGTCATGGCATGCGTAACTGTGGCATTTTGTAGCAAGCAGAACATTGAATTGATACAACACTGCTATCTAGTGGATACTGTGGGTACTGAGCAGTGATGCCACAGTGATAACCTTGCAGCAGCTAAATTGGATGTACTCTCTCGTGTACGAATTGAAAGTCTTCAATAGCCAAAAGTTAAGGTTTTAATATGAGCCAGTCCTCAAAGTATCACGGTACAAGTTAAATAACAAAAATAAGGCCTCCAAAGTTTAAGTTAAAGGTTGTTGTCCTAATGAGAAAACCCTTATTCACTACAGAACATAGCATACATACATGCGATAGCATTGTGATAGCCTACTGCCAGGCACTAATGGCACTGTTTTAATTCACCCTTATTTGTGGGTGTTCAGAATTAAGCCTTTCACAAACCAAGAGTTGTATATGGCTGAGGTCATACAGGTAGACACTATGTCTATATTCTTCAAATGACATGCAGGGACATGCCAAAATAAAACACTCAAAACAAAAATAGACTGAGATCAAACAATCTGTATTTTATAAAGTACATTTCTTTACAAAAACAAAACTATGTTGCACCTTCAACTCATCAAATGACTTGTACATAAGAGGGAGACTTTTTTTTTTACAAAAAAAAGAAAAAAATATCAGAACCTGCAGCAAGATTCAAATGTCAAACTGAGCGGTTTCATTCTAAAACAACTTGCAATGCATTATTAAGAATGACATTCATTTCCATGGTCCACTATGGCAAGCGACTGTCAGCTGCATGACAACACACCGTCTGGGAAGTTTATACAAACGGTGTACAAAAACACGTCTTCATATTCCCGTAATATTAGAGAGTTGATCGTGCCCCCTTTGCCCTCACCGGGTGACAAGAGGAAGACTAAGGGCCCAAACAGACAACTGAAAACAATGCTGGTTCGTTGATGGCGTTCAAGGCGTTTTGTTTTCTTGTGAAGTGTGAACTTGGGGATGCTGAGGTCTGCTCCACGGCAGCATTTTCATTACGGCGTCCTCACTGGGATGGTCCAATAAGGTTCAAGTCGTGTGTGTGTGTGTGTGTGTGTATATACATATATATATCAATGTGATGGAGAAATGTGTTCCTCAGAGGGGCTTGGGCAGAACCGTGACCTCATCCAGACACTCGTCGTAGGCCTCCTGGTATTCCTCGTGGGGCTTGATCAGGATCACACAGGTAGGCCTTTTGGAACCCGCTGAAGAGCCCAAGTCCTACACACAAGTAGAGAGTTAGGCCAAAGTGATAAAAGCACATGGCAATGTCCTCTCCCTATTTACAAGGCCAACAAGTGGAAGGGCTTACCACTTTGGATGGGATGTAGGCGTATGGGAGACTCCTGTCTTCACACATGACAGGCAAGTGGCAGTAGACGTCTATGGGTAGCGTGTCTCCTGCCAGCACCACAATACTACGTGCACACAAAGGGAGGATAAAGTGAATCACTAGAATACAGCGAACCGTCCTGCACTGGTTGTCACGCTATGCGCATGTAGCCCTTTGGAAGGGCACCACTCGCGACCTTACCCCTTTTCGCCCTTGTTGATGAACTTCTGCACCTCTTTCACTCCACGTCGAATCTGTTTAAGCTTGGCAGCTGAAATGACAGCCGGCAAGAGGGAGCGAAACGTTCACAATGGTTCAAGTCATCGGGTGGATCATGTTTTGACGCACCACTGAAATAACGAGGGTCTTAGTCGCTTTATAAATCATTTGAGAAACATAGCGCTGAAATGATCCAAGTCTACACACATGTGATCACCCAAAGCCAACACTGCGCCCGTTTTCGAGGTTGCATAGAAAATGCGCGAAACGTGGTAATGTGAGGGTTTATGTGGACACGCCATCAGCAACCACGAGGCACGCTGAAAGACGAACCCAATCCACAACGAGGATATCGCGCGTCTATCCTTTCAGTTTGGCGTTACAATAACATACAGTGGCGATAACAGTCGCGAAATGCTTACCTTTTTTGACGCATTTGTAGAGCTTCTTGCTGAGTTTCCGTGACGCTAACGGCTGGGCTATGGGGTTAATGTTAACAATAAGCTCCTGGTACGATTTCTCGGTTACCCCGGTCGCTGCTGCTGCGGCTTCTTCTTCCACCTCGCTCGACGGCTTCTCCTTCTTTGTTTTTGCCATTTTAAAACGAATATGTTGGCCAAGGCGTTGCGGTGAAAGTGTTAGCAGTTTAGCTACGCCACGGGACGAACTGCAGAGTACGGTATGCGGGATACGCACGTGTTTCTCTTCCTGCTGCTTCTTCTTCTTCGATTGTGATATCTCGCGTTTGCACCGCCCGCAAGTTGTAAACACTGCCCCCTCCTGTCCGGGAATGGGAGGCAGCCGGTCACGGCCTACCTTCCTCATATTGCAGTACCACTCAGCACAATTTCAGAAGTTGATTTGTGAAATCTCCTCCCTACCCGCCCTTGGATCAGGATGATGAACTAGCAACGAGATCAAAAGCATTGCTACAACAAATAAATATATACATCAGCGTTATACATTTCAAGCCAAACACTTTTACTTGCTTTGTGAATGCGTTGCAACTTTCTTACCAGTGGCCCTTACCCTTGTTTATATTACAAAGTTGACCTCGATTAATGCTGGATCAGCATATAGTAGAACTCAGACACCATTGGACATGAACATAACACATTTGGCACTTTATTGTGTACATCTTATATACATAATTGGGTGATGTTGCCTCAGCCAACATCACCCGATGATCCAATTTGGATTAAGGAAATTCATTTAGACATGGTGGAAACAAGGGCGCAGGTCGGGTCAGGAGTCCAGAAATACAGACTATTGCAAAGTCAGCGATAGCCATGATTAAATAGATCGGTGAAGCTGGCAGGCATCGTCCTGATTGTAAGCTCTCTGGAAATCTGGCACCAAGAACATGGAGCACAGAAGGTAGCGTAGACACAGTCCCTACACATAGTGCCCTGAGAAAGACATGTATGATAATGAAACAATGACAACAAGCATTATCATTATTAAATGAATGTAATTATGAATGTAATATTTGAAGATTAAAGAAAAGGCGCATTTAGCAGACGCCTTTCTCTAAAGTGACTTAGTTAGTAGACTTACAATCAGTACATTTGTGAGGTTTGACATGTGGACAGTTGGAGGAGGGGGATCAAGGGGATCGAACCGCCGACCCTATGGTTAGTGGACGACCCACTCTGTCCAACCGCTCTGCCCACTGAGCTACTGTCGCCCCAGATCACATTTTATACATAAATATAAATGTATACCTATATACCAGTTAACTTATTAGCCTAGCCCTATAAGTTATCTCAGGTTGCTATGATCGGGAAGCGACAAACCCCTAGCAACGAACCCATGCGGTAGTCTAGACATTTAAACCTGTTAATCACGCTAAATACCTGCTAAATGCTCTAAATGTAAATGTAAATGTAATCAATTCAATTAGACACGATACGATCATGAAGCATATGGGTGTTGTTTGATTTTGTAATGATAACGATATGAATTTCATGAAGTCCTTGGCCTTACGTGAATCCCGTAACGTTGGCGCACGGCAAACCTCATGGTCATTGTGACCGGCGGGATCAAGCCAAACCCATCCAGCAAGGGAAGACAGAGACACTGGCCAAACCTTTCGGTTATCACACAGGTATGACAGGGATGACACCAAAACCCAAAACAGCCTAGCAAGGAAAGCATTAATGCAAGGTCAGGATGGTCATTTTATTTCAGGAATATTGGCATGAATAAAACTAACATACATTTTACGGTAGATTAGCTTAAAACAGGCAAATACATTTTTACTAGCTTGATGAGCTAATTTAACTCACCAAAATTGTTTTCCAAATCCTATAATATATGATGTAAAAGAAGACTCTGAGTCTCTACTTTATGAGACTGTATAGATGATATTTCATTCTTTACCATGTATAGACCTCAACATGAAATGCTCTTACATACACGTTAAAATTCTCTGACTTCATACTGAAAGTCCTCTTGTATATCAGAGAGAATGGTGGTATCTCACATCTCACATAGACAGTGTACGTGAAAGAACTCTCATAGTATGTGAGAATATTCTATACGTGTGTGAGAGAGCCTTTCACGTGTGTATATGAGAGGTAGAGTATGAAATGTCGCCTATTCGCCCTCTCATACTACTTGATAATAATCAGGTATAAGTAGACAAAAATAATATATAACTTACAGTCTTTCATGTCGTTAGTGCAATCACAAATTCCACTTGACCAATCGCCATTGTACACAATGCCAGGCGGAGGCTGTGTAATCACAACTGATGAAGTCATTGTACTGTTTCAAGGCAAGGGTATAAACCATCAGCATTCACTTCACGCCCAAACACACACGTACACACATGGATTAGGTATAATAGAGAATTAGTGACAACAGAATATACTAAATAATCATTGACTCGTTCATTAGCATTCATTAGCGTCCTTGCTTCATAGGAATTTTCTTTGTTGTCATTGCTTAGCAACAGATGTTTTGTACATGTCTATGACTACACAACATGCACTGACATAGTGTTAGTATTGAAAATAATAACAAGGTTCAAGTGTTCAATACAGTGACTCCCACACGGAGTATCAACTCAGTGTCTTCAGATATTATCGTCAGACTGAGACGTTATAAGACAAAGCAATTTTGTGTGCTATAATATAGTAATATAAGCTATTTCCAATATATGTAAATTATCTTTACAAGACTGTAAAGTCTCAGACAAAGACTGGCTTACATTTCAAGTGACTTTGTTCATAAAAACACATGAGAGCATGAGAGAAAATTACACTGATTCCTCAAATCTTCCATCAAAAAACTGATAGTGAGTCTACTCCGTCTTAAGGCTGATCAAAGTTATATCTTACCTTCATGTGTGCGTAAGAGAGACAAAGTTGGAATACTGAAACCGTCTCCTTGTTCTCAGGAGGCACCTTAAGGAGTTATGCTGGCTGACCTGTCAGTCAGGCCTGTGATGTCATACTGAAAGCATTCATCGTTCTTTCTCCAAACCCACAATCAGCCAATTTTATACTTCCGTGAAGACATTTCTGACTTGACTTTACTGGTAGTCTAGCTAGTCCGAGCTAGTCCACGGCAACGGCGAAGCTAGACGTTTTTTGGGTGGGCTCAAGCCCACCCAAAACTGGCCTTAGCCCACCCTATCGCTTCGTCCTCAAAACAAATATTCTACCGTCTAGACTGTTAAAAAATATACAATGTGTTTGATTGATAGATAAATATAGATTTACCCCCCACCAGAATAAAGTTAGGATCTCCACCAGCTCACCCTTAAATGCAGCAGAATGCAGGAAATCACATCCATGATATTCAAAATGCCCAATACCAATACCCCCCCACCTGTGGCTTCCTGGGGGCTGAGCCCCCCCAAAAGACAGATCCTAGAATCGCCCCTGGTCCACGGCCACTATCAAAATAAAGAATGCAGTGCAACATCTCCTTCAAAAGTCTGTTAAAAATATTTACGCTTCTGATTGCTGTCATGTCTTCCAGCCAGGTTTACATTCTTGGTTGCAGCAAACCGTCGTCCATTGAACTTCCAGTTCAAATTTCAAGTTTCAAGTTTTTATTATCACATGCTATAGATAATAATGTACATGCAGTGGAGTGCCGTCTATCTTTTATTGCCCGAATAAGTGACTGAATAGTTTAATACAGTTACTAAGTGTTATGTAATGTTAAATACATTTGAGAAGTTGAAAATGTTCCTTGATTCGGGTCGCGGCTCGTCATTAAGAGGTGATGGTGGGTCCTGAAGCCAGACCAGTTGAGAACCACTGATCTAAAGTGTCCTACAGCTTACATCTTCAGTAACAAATAAAACACTTTCTTGATGAAAAGAACAATAACACACACCGTGTTAAAGACAGACAGACAGACAGACAGACAGAAGTACTTTAATGATCCCCGAGGGAAATTGCATTTGTTACAACACTCCGGGAGAAAAGGCAGTGTAGAGGAAAAACAACGTGCAAAAGCTCAGGTTTTACTGTCGGAAGTCCAGAAACGGAGACTGCAAATTCAGGGCCGAGGGTTATAAGACAGGCTGACAGGGTAGCTGGTAAGCGTATTCTGGTACACCCTGGACTTAAGCTCTCTGGAAATCTGGCACCAAGTGCATGCATAACAGAAGGTAGCGTAGACACAGTCCGTACACATAGTGCCCTGAGAAAGAGAGCGCACCACAAGGTTTGTAATGCAATATGAGCTCATTCAGTCATATAATAATAATATTATATCATAATAAAGGAAATACAATTACGAACAATGAAATTGTGAATTACATTTTTTTAAGATCACATTTTATACTTAAATATACATTCATACCTATATACCAGTGAATTTATTAGCCTAACCCTATCAGCTGTCTCAGGTTGCTATGATCGGGAAAAGACTCCTTGCGACGAACCCATGTGGTAGTTTAAACATTTAAAACCATTAAACAAAAATGATTACATATGATACGATCATGAAGCATATGGGTGTTGGTTGATTTTGAAATGATAACAATCAAACATTTTTAATGCTTAGATTGTGCACGATATGAATTTCTTACTTGAATTCCGTAACGTTGGCGCACGGCAAACCTCATGGTCATCGTGACCGACGGGATCACGCCGAAGCAATCCAGCAGAGGGAGACAGAGACACTGGCCAAACTTGTCGGTCGTCACACAGGCGTGACAGGGCGTACACCAAAACCCAAAACAGCCTAGCAAGGAAAGCATGCATGCAAGGTCAGGACGGTCATTTTATTTCAGGAATATTGGTATGAATTTTATTTCATTATCATTTACCAAATCCTATAATATATGATGTAAAAGAAGACTCTGAATCTCTACTTTATGAGACTGTATAGATCAAGGGTGTCAAACTCAGTCCATGGAGGGCCGGGCTGCTGCATGTTTTAGATGTTTCTCTACTCCAACACACCTGATTCTGATGATCAGATCATCATCAAGCTCCGTAGAATTCTGATAACGATCCATTCATTAGAATCAGGTGTGTTGGAGTAGAGAAACATCTAAAACATGCAGGGACACCGGCCCTCCAGGATGGGGTTTGACACCTGTGGTATAGATGATATTTCATTCTTTACCTCTCATGTATAGACCTTAACATGAAATGCTCTTACATACACGATGAAATTCTCTGACTTCATACTGAAAGTCCTCTTGTATATCAGAGAGAATGGTGGTATCTCACATCTCACATAGACAGTGTATGTGAAAGAACTCTCGTAGTATGTGAGAATATTCAATATGTGTGTGAGAGAGCCTTTCACGTGTGTATATGAGAGGTAGAGGATGAAATGTCGCCCATTCGGTGTCTCATACTACTTGATAAGAATCAGGTATAAGTAGACAAAAATAATATATAACTTACAGTCTTTCATGTCGTTAGTGCAATCACAAATTCCACTTGACCAATCGCCATTGTACACAATGCCAGGCGGAGGCTGTGTAATCACAACTCCTGATGAAGTCATTGTACTGTTTCAAGGCAAGAGTATAAACCATCAGCGTTTACTTCACGCCCAAACACACACATACACAACTATGCATGTACGCACACACGCCTACAGTCACATCAGACATACACACAATTCAACAAAAAAAAATTGACATATTACCATAACCCTTCCCAAAATGTTGGATATTAGGTATAAAAGGACAACAGAATATACCAAATCATACTTTACTCATTCTTT
Organism: Phycis phycis; assembly: GCA_900302335.1. Lineage (NCBI taxonomy): Eukaryota > Metazoa > Chordata > Actinopteri > Gadiformes > Phycidae > Phycis > Phycis phycis. The sequence continues at coordinate 8,372 of OMKQ01095036.1, forward strand.
AGACTCCCTGCTTCAAAGTAATTTTCTTTGTTGTCATTACTTAGCAACAGATGTTTTGTACATGTCTATGATTATACAAAATGCACTGTCTATAACCTGAATGTAGACAGTGCATTATATGCACTGATATAGTGTTAGTATTCAAATCTTCCACCAACAAATTGATCGTTAGTCTACTTTGTTTTAAGGCTGATCAAAGTTATATCTTACCTTCATGTGTGTGTAAGAGAGACAAAGCCGGAAAAACTGTGTCCTTGTTCTCTGATGGCACCGAGTTAATCAACGCCAGTGACATCATGATAAACCCATTTGTTGTTCCTTCATTCATCACTTACATGTAAATTATGTCTAACTTGACTGTCCAGTTCAAAGAGAAACTAAACGTGCTGTTTGAGCTACACCCACTATCAAAATATAAATAAGATTGTTGTGTGACGTCTGGGTCTGGGCTTGAGCTGTAGATGAGTCAACTTTCTAAAGTGAAAAATATGACGCTTCTGATTGACGCAGACTTGTGTTCTTTAGCTCGGAAATCGAATGAAACTGAATTCTGTGAGTATGTCTTCCAGCCAGGTTTATATTCTTGGTTGCAGTAATCCATTGTCCACAGCGCTTCCCATTCGCGGCATAGCTCAGTGGGTAGAGCGGGTCATCCACTAACTGGAGGGTTGGCGCTTTGAGTCCCATCTCCAACTGTCCACATGTCGAACCCCACGAATGTACTGATTGCAAGTCGCTTTGGACAAAAGCGTCTGCTAAATGCCCTTCTTCTTCTTCAACTCATGTCAGGTCAAATCCACCCAATCACAGGTCAAGGTCTACCTGATTGGGTCTTCGTCCAGGTTCCCTTGACAACAAAGTGTCACGAGAGGGACTGCAAAGGTGGCTATATATGACGTAACATTGGCTTATGGTTAGAGTCAGAGCTGTCTGGCAAAACTACAGCGTGCTTCATGATCACTTTCCTAATGCCGCTAATGACATAAGCAGGGGTCAAAGAGAGGAGGGGACCACCTGAAAGACTTGTCCATCTGAGGAGTCTTAATCATCTAACACTTCCTTTTTCTTCCATCTATCCATCTAAAGAGTCCTACGGCTTACATCTTCAGTAACAAATAAAACATGTTCTTGATAAAAAAGAACAATAACACACCGTATTACACGAAAACTAAATCAAACATAAACAATCAACATCCAGACAAACAGATGTTGATCCATGTCTACTTCTTCTTCTGGGATTTTCTCAGCTGCTTTGATGGCCGTTACGTGATATGTTGAGAGATAGAAATTATTCAGTGAGTAAACAGCACAGAAATAACTGAGTACAATGTGTCCATAAAAGTATTCATTATTTTTCACAAGATGCACAACAGGATTGGTCTGGAAAATAAAAATCATATACAATGGTTACGCTGCGTTAGAATATTTTTGTTTTGTGCAATACACAATCTTTTTCATTTCCATTCATGTTGTAGTTCCCATCTTATTGTCTATTAATATGCTGGCACTATACATATTTAGCCTTCATTATACCACAGCACAGATTCATCAGTCAAAGTCAGAGGGCTTTTAGAGTGCTGGGTTGGGCTTTTATCACGAATAAATGGCAGCCCTTTCCCATCGCAAATGTCCTGCTCAAAAAATAAGACCATATAAATAGTACATTCAAGAATTCAGTACTAATTCACTTGACACTATACACACTCATTCACTTGATATGTTAGTCAAGTGAATTAATCAACCGGCTTTGACCAGTGCATGTAGTCAGGCTAGAGTCTACATTTAGACATGTTGTGACTATTTCGCTATGCGGCATTTGCTTCGAGCCCGACACCAGAGAATGTTGTGGGAAAAGCATGAGGTAAAACAGAAGTTATGGTATAAAGACTGAAATCTGTACATTTGGTTGTTGTTCTAAAATGAAATCTGTGGTGTCATGTCTATCTATCTATGTGGTCGACACGGTTCCGTGTCTACATTCAACCTTCAAAACATGTTTCATGACCTTTGACCTTTATTTCCTCAACCTTAAGCCGCACCATGTATACATACCGAAGCACCACAATACATCACGTGACGATAATTCCCTGTACATATGATCAGCTGATGACGTGGTGCACGATGCATCAAGGCTGCGGTGTGGCACTCCGAGGAAACACTGGACCGGGCCTTTGAAGTGATGGACAGCAGAAATCCGTAATTTACACGTAATTACGTAATAAAGGGTTATCAAGGTGCGCGCAGAGCATCACAAAAAATGATGTTCTACGAAATTCATGACAATTTCATGTCATTTCATCCTATCGATTTCCTTTTACTTCTTCACGCCGATTTTATGGATGGTAGTCTATTTTCCGCCCGGGCTGAGTGGCCAAGAGGGTGACCAATTACCATACTCTCAGGTGGCCAAGCCAGATCACTCACAGTATGGTGATGGTGAGTCAGACCTCGAGGAAGCACAAACTACACGAAACAGCAAGGGGGGGGTTCAGGGTTCAGGCCACACCCTTACAAGAGTCCTGAGTTCATTAGCTGACATCGGGATGTATATTAATATAAGTAAAAAAAAAAAATTCCTGACGAGTTCGTTTCATCCGGTTTATCCATCACTTAAAAGTGTGCCTGGTTTATGCCTCTGGTTGAAGCAAACTCGAATTGCCATGATGGTCAGGAAACACTTGCATGCATTCCTTAACCGGGCGTGTGAATGGAAAGCATGATATACCATGCGCAACTCTCTGCCAGCGCCAGTCCAACCAGTGGTTTCGCTTTTAAGACGTTTGTCAGCCACATGCTCCTTGGTTCATGACGCTGGGCGGAAACAGACCATCGATCTACGACCTGCCTTTTGATCTACAAACACCATTGAAAACGCTGAAGTGGGCACATCTTTCTACGACAAATACAGCGCTGTGAGTGTATAGGGTTACAATGGCGATTATACAGTCAGAACATAACTCCCCACCCTGACAGTTTTGTGCCTTAATTACCATTCCTGTTCAGTCCGAGTCCAACATTGTATTCACAGTGTCTTTTAGCAGGTGTTGCCATGAGCGGGACACTCACACAACCCATGGTCCAGTTCCTGGAGACGTTGGCTACAGTAAGACAGAGCCCAGCAGGAGGGAAATCCCACCCCTAACTCTCTTACCAGCCCTCTATGTACTCCTTCTTACACACACACACACAGGCACGCACGCACACACACACGCACACACGCACACCCACACCCACACGCACACACACACCCACACACACACACACACACGCACAACTCCTGGGCCAACTGTCTGCACGTGATCTGTGGGAATGACTCGAGTAATGCAGATGGACGTTCAGGTTATTTTCAAACATTCCAAATGGTTTTAAATAGCACAGACCGTCGGTATCACGGCGTGTATGTGTGTGTGTGTGTGTGTGTGACAGCTTCATCTTGGGAGGGGAGGCTCTTCAAGCTATCAATAAATAATAAATACCAGAACGGAATGGGTGTTTTGTAGACGTCATTATCTCCATGAAGGCCAGCAGAGAGAGAAAGCGCCCAGAGGACGCCTTCAAAGTTTTCCACCGATGCTAAACACTACTTGGCCCTAGATCACCGTGGGATCCCCCACCACCCCACTCTGTCCATTGTTTGGGTCCACAAACAACAAGTGATCGATTGTCTCACAATGTCATCGGCTGTTCAGCAGCATCCTGCTGTGTGTGTGTGTGTGCGTGTGTGTGCGTGCGTGTGTGCGCGCGCGTGTGTGTGTGTGTGTGTGTGCATGTGTGTGCGTGAGTGCGTGCGTGCATGCGTGCGTGTGTGTGTGTGTGTGTGTGTGCATGTGCATGCGTGCGTGTGCATGTGTGTGCATGTGTGTGTGTGTGCATGTGTGTGCGTGTGTGTGTGTGTGTGTGAGTGTGCATGTGTGCGTGTGTGCATGTGTGGATTAGCAGCTAGCCGACTCCCTGCACGCGGCGGCGGCCCCATCGCGCTGCTCCCCAGCGCCATGCGTCTTCAAACTCTTTCCGTTCACCGTCCCGCG
>OMKQ01095038.1:0-11561 GCA_900302335.1 Phycis phycis
CTAGATATATGTGTGTGTGTGTGTGTGTGTGTGTGTGTGTGTGTGTGTGTGTGTGTGTGTGTGTGTGTGTGTGTGTGTGTGTGTGTGTGTGTGTGTGTGTGTGTGTGTGTGTGTCTGTGTCTGTGTCTGTGTCTGTCTGCTTTCAGTGCAGAGCTAAAAACATTTTTTAGGACTGATGAGATAGACAATATAACTTACACATTTTTGGTAATATACACTACCGTTCAAAAGTTTGGGGTCACTTAGAAATGTCCTTATTTTTGAAAGAAAAGCACTGTTTTTTTCAATGAAGATAACATTAAACTAATCAGAAATACACTCTATACATTGTTAATGTGGTAAATGACTATTCTAGCTGCAAATGTGTGGTTTTTAATGCAATATCTACATAGGTGTATAGAGGCCCATTTCCAGCAACCATCACTCCAGTGTTCTAATGGTACATTGTGTTTGCTAATTGCGTTAGAATGCTAATGGCTGGATGAGAAAACCCTTGAAAACTCTTTTGCTGGTTAGAGAAGCTATAAAACTGACCTTCCTTTGAGCTAGTTGAGAATCTGGAGCATCACATTTGTGGGTTCGATTTAAACTCTCAAAATGGCCAGAAAAAGAGAACTTTCATGTGAAATTCGACAGTCTATTCTTGTTCTTAGAAATGAAGGCTATTCCATGCAAGAAATTGCCAAGAAACTGAAGATTTCCTACAACAGTGTACTGCTCCCTTCACAGAACTGCACAAACAGGCTCTAACCAGAGTAGAAAGAGAAGTGGGAGGCCCCGCTGCACAACTGAGCAAGAAGACAAGTACATTAGCGTCTCTAGTTTGAGAAATAGATGCCTCACAGGTCCTCAACTGGCAGCTTCCTTAAATAGTACCCACAAAACGCCAGTGTCAACGTCTACAGTGAAGAGGCGACTCTGGGATGCTGGCCTTCAGGGCAGAGTGGCAAAGAAAAAGCCATATCTCAGACCGGACAATAAAAGGAAAAGATTAATATGGGCAAAAGAACACAGACATTGGACAGAGGAAGATTGGAAAAAAGTGTTATGGACAGACAAATCGAAGTTTGAGATGTTTGGATCACACAGAAGATGTCAATGACCCAAAGCACACCTCCAAATTATGCAAGAACTATTTAGGGAAGAAGCAGACAGCTGGTATTCCATCTGTAATGGAATGGCCGGCGCAGTCACCAGATCTCCACCCCATTGAGCTGTTGTGGGAGCATCTTGACCGTATGATACTTAAGAAGTGCCCATCAAGCCAATCCAACTTGTGGGAGGGGCTTCTGGAAGTGTGGGGTGAAATTTCTCCAGATTACCTCAACAAATTAACAGCTAGAATGCCAAAGGTCTGCAATGCTGTAATTGCTGCAAATGGAGCATTCTTTGGCGAAAGCAAAGTTTGAAGGAGAAAATTATTTCAAATAAAAATCATTATTTCTAACTTTGTCAATGTCTTGACTATATTTTCTATTCGTTTTGCAACTCATTTGATAAATAAATGTGTGAGTTTTCATGGAAAACACAAAATTGAACGGTAGTGTATGGCAAATATGAGATGTTGAATACCAAAGAGCTGGAAGGTACTTTTACAATAGTCTGCTCATGCTTCACTCCTGCTGCTGTCTTTCAGTGCATGCTTAACAAGGTGGACAGCTGGGACTTCGACATCTTTCTGTTTGACAGATTTACAAATGGTAAGTGTCACTATTTAGTTCTCCGTCTGTCTGTCTCTCAGCTGTGTAAATGCACCAGCCAACAGAAAACTGTACAGGAACTGTCAAAAAAAACTAACAAGAGGGCTGGATTACAGTTTTCCTTCACTTATTTTAGAAGGTTTGACTGTGATATGCAGTATATGTATGTGAGTCATATTTGAAGTTATAGTTAATCTCTGAAATTAATCTCATTTCATTGTCAGGTATTTTTCCCTCACGTCATACTTGTCGTGGATGTCATGTGAGGGCCCACGGTGGTGCTCTGTGCTAATGGGCTGCTCTTTTACAGGAAACAGCCTGGTGACGTTGACCTTTCACCTCTTCCTCCAGCTGGGACTGACCCGGCTCTTCCGTCTGGACCCCGTCAGACTGCGTCGGTTCCTCGGTACGCCAGCTCGGCGCTGCTTTGGGTGGAGGGGGGGGGCTCTGGGTCCTCCCAGCCACGCAGCCGGGGAGCTTCGAGGCACTTCCCTCCAATTTAGTTTCTGTTCACTTTTATCTCTATTTTCTATATATATTTAATGTAAAAAGTTTGAGTTTATCCTGGAAATAAAGTGTGACATTATGGAGGCGAGTGGGGGAACAGCTGATCAGACTCCCAGGACTTCCTCTGTAACACACTGCTGTTGTTGTGTAGTGATGGTGCAGGCAGACTACCACCAGCAGAATCCCTACCACAACTCGCTCCATGCCACCGACGTCACGCAGGCCATGTACTGCTATCTGAGGCAGCCCCAGGTGAGACCACCCCGGACCGCCCTCAGCACAGGGGCCTTGCGGGTTACTGAGATATTGAACCGACCCTAATACGACAAAAGTAGACGATTTGGAAAAGTTTCAGTTTCAGTGTCCATTGCGGGGCCTAGACACGCACACGGCGGTGAGCTCAGTGTGCGTGTGCGTTGTCGTGCCGCGGCCCATTGACTGGAACTCAACGCAGCCTTGTGGCGTTGCATCGACCTCAGGTGCTGTAGCAGTGAGGTGGATATGGCGTGTAATGTATTGTGCATCGTTCTGCAGCTGGCTACAACGCTGAGCTCCTGTGATATGCTGCTGGCTTTGCTTGCGGCTGTCACCCACGACCTGGACCACCCCGGGGTGAACCAGGGCTTCCTGGTCCGGACCGGCCATCACCTGGCTGCTCTGTACAAGGTGCACACAGAAGCACACACACACATGGACATGCATACAGAGAGACATGTACACAAGGACATACATACACATGCACTGAGACACACACAGACACATGCACTGAGACACAAACAGACACATGCACTGAGACACACACAGACACATGCACTGAGACACACACAGACACATGCACTGAGACAAACAGACACATGCACTGAGACACACACACAGACACATGCACTGAGACACACATGCACTGAGACAAACAGACACACACACAGACACATGCACTGAGACACACAAACACATGCACTGAGACACAAACAGTAGTGCAGTAATGGTGTGATCTGGACATGTTTGGGCCTCATTTTGCAGAACTCTTCTGTTCTGGAGAGCCACCACTGGAGGTGTGCTGTGAGTCTGCTGAGGGAGTCTGCACTCCTGGACCACCTGCCCACCACCGACCGGTCAGTCCCATCCTCACCCTCGCCCATATGGCTATTGTGGTTCTGCCAGACTGTTATTGTTGCCTAATCAGGTAGATTTTTGTAGTTCTGCTTCATTTCTGGTGTAGTCCTGCTAGATGGGTTTTGTAGTTCTAGTGGGTTGATTTTGGAGTTCCACAGGGTAGATTTGTAGTTCTGATGTCGTTGTGGATGCAGGCTCAACTTGGAGGAGCGGCTGGGCTCTCTGATCCTGGCCACAGACATCAGCCAGCAGAATCGCTACCTGGCCCGCTTCAGGGACCACCTGGACCGGGAAGACCTGAGCATGGTGGACCCCAGCCACCGGCACCTGGTCCTGCAGGTAAACCTCTCACTTGCTGCTCGGGTTTCTGATGAGTGCTGATCTGGGCTCCATCATGGCATCAATTCAAGGATCGGCCCGCTTGCTGAAGAGCTGAACACTTGTGTTTCAGATGACCATGAAGTGTGCAGACATCTGTAACCCCTGTCGGGTCTGGAAGCTCAGCTCTCAGTGGAGCACCAGAGTCACTGCCGAGTTCTTCCACCAAGGTGTGTGTGTGTGTGTGTGTGTGTGTGTGTGTGTGCACATTTGCGTGTGTGTTTTTAATGGACATGCTGTGTATGAATGTGTGTTGTGATATTAGTGTGCGTGTTTTGTAGTGTGTGTGTGTGTTTTGTATCAGGCGTGTTGTGTCTAAGGCAGTGTTTATGAATGGTTGCCTAGGCGACGTGGAGAAGGAAAACGGAATGGCAGTCAGCCCCCTCTGTGATCGACTCTCCGACAGCACAGCCCACATTCAGGCTGGTATGCATGCACACACACACACACGCACACGCACACGCACACGCACACGCACACACACCTCCTAGACTCACACATTCCACATAGACATAAACACGCCTCCTCTTTGAGCATCACTGTTGTCCTCCATCAGGTTTCATCCGCCACGTGGTGGAGCCTCTGTTCAGGGAGTGGTGCCGCTTCTCCTGCACCAGCCTGTCCCATTGCATGCTGGCCCACCTGCAGACCAACCTGGACCGCTGGACGGACCGAAACCAGCACACCGAGCCCACCTCCTAGAGACCGACCAACCTCCCTAGACCACCTCCTAGAGAGCGACCAACCTCCCTAGACTGCCTCCTCGGAACCTCCCTAGACCACCTCCTAGAGACCCACCAGCCCTTCTAGACCACTTTTTGGGTCCTCTCTAGACCACTTCCCTGTTGACCTCCATAGACTAGCTCCCAAGACCACATAGGAGACATAGGAACCTAGATCACCTCCTAGACCACTTGCAAAGCTTTTACCTCAGGAAAGAAAGCCTGTGGAAAATTCTCTGTCCTTGTTACTTTTATTTCTTATCGTCTCTCTTCTTATTGTCTCAGTGTCGCTGTCTCTCGCTTTCTTTCTGACTTCAAAGCCATCAACTAACCAATGACTACTTTGTTCTTTCATTTAATCGTATTTATTACGTTGGGGCGCATTCCCTGAGTACAGTTACATCCATCTATTACTACCTTACCAAAGTACTACGACAATGTATTCATACTTAAAGTAATACATGGATTATTGTGTACCACAGTAATGCATAGATGTATTACTATCTGGTGATGTTTCTGCTGACTTATTTATTGTGGTGTGATTTTAGCTCTGGCATCAAAATGTTTCCTTTCGCTAACAGGAATTTTCACAGGATGTCATGAGTAATTTCCAAGACTTTCAGGAATTGAGAATGATTTCAATATTATCCTGAGGAGTTCAGAAATGGCGGGAAAATCGCTCAAGATATTTTTATGTTCTGTAGCACTATAATTTCATATTGAAAACCCAAATTATGTAGCCAATGACGTCGAAAGAAACGTCGACCATGAAGATTTAACCGGAGCCTCGCGGTCCGCGTTCGGCATGACGGCACGGCGGGCAGACATTTTGTTTTGATGCTAATTTAACGTGGCGTTGGTTCTGGGACAAAACGGCACACATTCAGTTAAATGATTTACCACTTGCATCAAATGTTGGCTCTGTGGCCAAGGTAGACGACAAAAGCCATTAGAGCTGATTTCCTCTTCGTTTTATTTTTGAAGGGTTTTTGGTTGATCGTTCCACTGTGAAAACGAACATGACTGTTGAGTTTGGGTTTCTGTTCTTGTTTTTATTTGTGTTGTTTTCCTTATTTGGAGGGCACATCTTTCATGTTTTGGGGGGTTGACAAATAAGAATATTTACCATATAATGGTAATTTACAAAAGGCATGTGTTCATTCATGTGAAAAATGCAACTGTTTTAATTCCATGGTATATCTGTCACAGAGTGTTATGTTTTTAGCTTCTAAATGTTTGTATTTAACAGTCATTCCTTGGAAGAAAATGTTTATTTTTTTCTTCCAAAAAGTTCAAAAAAAAGTTTGCTAAGTGAGACTTTTGGTTTGTTCATCAAAATGTCGTGGACTAAAGTCTTCCTTCAGTGTGGCATTGTGGAACAGCCTCTGCTGTACTGGCAGCTTTCACCGGTACTGTCCTGTTGGAGGAGACTTGGTCAATGTACAAGGGTATTAACATGGGAGTCAGTCCGATTTGTACACATGATTATGTTGCCAAGTGGAAACTACCATTCAACTATTCTGTTGCTGATATTTCCCTGCACTTCAAACAGGAAAACCAAGTCCATGCACCAGCCATCCCTGTAGGTAGTCAATACCCCCTTTATGACTATTTTTAGTACCAACCAAAACCACTAACAGACTTTTCTTTTTTGTCATAAAAGTTGAGCTTTTTTTGGTTTAAAAGGCTGTTGGGAGGGTAGGTAGGCAGAAGTTAAACTATGCACTAAACTCTGAAGTGACCAAACGTGTTTTTGTCTTCGTAAACCATTTACATGTGTATTGTTGGGCTTCTTGACATCTTTCATGTTGGTTTGGATTTTCTTTTCTTATAATAACACAAAGTTGTAGAAGGACGCAGGTGCTTTTCATAGTAAAGTGAAATTTGTATTTTCTGAAAATGCCAAGACTTTTTGATGCAAGTCACCTGTGTGAAGGAACTTCCATGACAAACTATTTTGTGAAAACCTTGCCAAATATTGATATTTTGCTATATTTGCCAGTTATGACATTTTCAATAATAAAATAAATTGACTTTTTTTTTTGCGTCACAATACTTTTACTACTCTGATTCAATTAATTTCAATACAATACAAAGCTATATGCTACACTAAAGGTGTGGGCTACTTGACCTTTACAACATTACAACATGTGGGCATTGACAGTACTTATTGTAAGTCGCTTTGGACAAAAGCATCTGCTAAGTGCTCTAAATGTAAATTACAGAGATCTTTATCCACACAATAATTGATCTTAAAACACTAAAATGTAACTGTCACAGTGGTTGACGATATGAAAGTGCAATGATCAGATTAATACCACCCAAACACAACTAAAACATTTTCTGATGGGTGGTAGGTGAACGGCTCTAATGAGTGAGCTGAGCCAAATGAGCCGACTCACTGAGAAGACTTGGAATGCCCATCACTGTGTCGCAGGGCGTTGGCTCTTTAAATCCGACGGCATTCTGAAGGATTCACGACGAGATCAGCTGACGACGAGGTGTCCAATCACAGACATTCATTTTGCCACGTGACCCGTTTTTTTTTTTTATACTCGACCAGGAAGCACAGCCGACAACAACCGTCATCCTTTCATTATGTAGTTGTACACATCTGTGCTTCTTATCATGATACAGACTACTATTTACGTTATTGTCGTATGCTATCGTTGCCCTGTCATGTGTTCGTTGGTGCCAGCTCAGTGAACGCAGCTAACGGGCTATCCTCGCTAGCCTAGTGGTCGCGGTTCTCGTCACGTTCGTGGTAAGTGTGTGTCATGGGGCGTTAGCGTGTAATGTCAAGGCATGACACGCTCCAAATTAGCGTTAACGTTAGCGGAAGTGGACGTTAAAAAACGCATATGGGCGCAGTCTGCCCACCTGTACGCCTGTACGTCTATACAAGTGGGCGTATCGCTGAATGCCACCCAGCCAATCAAATTAGCGGAAACTAACGCAGGGCATATGACGTCTGCAAAGGGTCAGTTAGTGTTATTGCAAATGTAAGTACAAGTATACTGGAACGTTGGCTTTTCTTCAGGTTTGAAATACAATTTTTTATTTACTGTGTGTTTTTACTTCTGTTTGTAGAATGAATCCCGGTTGTGTTTCCCTGCAGTATCCAGGTGGGTTTGTATTCACAGGCAGCAGACAGCCATGAGTGGGGAGGCAGAGGCCCTGCTGGTGGTGAACCAGCTGCGGGATCTGGCCGCAGACCCCATGAATCGGAGGGCTATCGTCCAGGACCAAGGCTGCTTGCCCGGACTCATCCTGTTCATGGACCATCCCAACCCGCAGGTCGTGTACTCTGCCCTACTGGTGAGAAAACATTTACGTTTAGGGCGTTTAGCACACGCTTTTGGCCAAAGCGACTTACAATAAGTACATTTGTCAGAAGAAGGTGAAACACCTCACTTCGAAGTGTCAAGCATTCCAATTGCTAGGTTAACCTTTGCTAGTATACAACATCTCTGGCCTATGATGCTAAGTGCTAAGAAGTACAACATACATGAGGGGAGGGTTTTTACTTTATTCAATTTTTTGGGGGGGTCGGGGGGGGGGGTTAGGTACAAGATGGATGTTATGCAGGGTTCAGGTGAACTCTGAACAAGTGGATCTTGAAAACATCAGTCACTCTGTTTTCAAAAATGGTTATTTGAATGTGCCCACCGTATCCACCAGGTTTCCTCATGAAAAACACTCTGATGCTTTTGTGAACATTAGAAGTCCATGTCTTGTCTTCATTTTCCAAATGCACATTATTAGTCTGGAACGTTCATTGTCAATTTCCGAGGGGGTTATCAACAGGCGCCAACCAAAATGCCTCAGGACACAATTGGATAGAAGCACAACCAATCAAATGAATGGTTGTGATTGGCCCGACCAGAGCCAGATGCAGGGCTAATGTTCCATTGTTTTGCCCCCAGGCGCTGAGGTACTTGGCAGAATGTGGAGCCAACAGAGAGAAGATGGAGGGTGAGCTGGGCATGACGCTGAGCCTCCAGAACGTTATACAGAAGTAAGGGTTCAACAGTTGCAAGCCACTGAAAAATCTACCCGCTGGCGACATCACATGTGGGAGCATCCAAATGTACGCTGGATGTATCAACCTACCCAGTGGACTGTACCAACTCTGTAGGCACATCCACCCATCATATATCAGAGTGGCCACTGCCACGTGTAGTGTAGATTCTGAAGTCTGACCACATTGGCTATTGCAAACGCAACATGAGCACTCATCCCACGTGTTGTGTGCGTCCATGTGTTGTGTTGGCTCCTAGAAGCACCACGCCAGGGGAGACCAAGCTTCTGGCCTCGGAGGTGTACGAGCTGCTCCAGGCATCCAGCGGCCCAGAGTCTGAACGGGCTGAAGGAGCCCCCTCTGGCAGGAGGAAGGCCCAGTTCTTTCTGGGCTCCACCAACAAGCGGGCCAAGACGGTGGTGTTGCAGATAGACGGGCTGGATGACTCCGTAAGTCGGCCCACAATGGGATAAAACATGTTTGCACACGTGTGTCGGCACCGTCTTCATAGGAGTGTCTTTCAATCAATCTCCCTATCAGCATCTTCCTCTGCTCGTGCTTTCGACAGAGTCGCAGGACTCTGTGTGAAGAGGCCTTGCTGAAGATCCGTGGGGTGATTAGTTTCACCTTTCAGATGGCCGTCAAGAGATGCATCGTTCGAATCCGCTCCGACCTCAAAGCGGAGGTGAGCCTGTCGGATTGTTTCATGCTACCCATCCCTAATGCTCATCATCAGCTACCCTAGCATTGGCTAGTGCCTCTTTCAATTTCATTGTCCCACTAGCGGAAATATAGTTTGCAGCCATGTTCACAAAATGACACAGAAACACATGTAATGACATATTTTGCATAGTTAATTGGCTAGCCTAGCATTAGTCCAGCCTTTGTCGGCCAGTCTAAGGTTGGCTAGCCTAGCCTAGCCTAGCCTAGGGGTTCTGTCTGGTGTTGCCAGGTGTAATGGCAGGCCTGTAAACAACTATTATCTCAAACAAGTTTTGAATGTTCTGTTTGTCCTCCAGGCACTTGCGTCGGCCATTGCCTCCACTGAGGTTCTGACAGCCCAGCAGGTGGTGAAGGGAGAGGATGGACAAGAGGTTAGTTTTTCCACATCGGTGCCAACATGTGCGTGTGACCCACATCCCATGTCCACTATGTTTTCCGACTGCACTGTAAGACTTGTATTTCTTCTCTCCTGGTGGGTGGAAGTAAAACAGTCCAGTAGGTGTGGATTGGCTGAATTAACATCAATGTTTGACATGGCGTGTTTCCTCATCCACGCTCCCTTTTTTATTCCCTCAGCTTTTGATCCCCTTTGCGGAGGACGGTTCCCTCCAGCTGGAGCCCAACCTGGACCTGCCGGACTACCTTCCCGAGGAGGAGAGCCCGTCCCAGGAGCCCGACAAAGCGGTGACCCGCGTGGGCACCGGGCAGGACGGTGCCACCTGGCTGGGAGCCGCTGCCAACTTCCTGTCTCGTTCTTTCTACTGGTGACCCAGCGGGGCCTCACCACCCGCCTGTCCAGAACCAGAGCCAGAACCAGAGCCAGAACCAGAGCCAGAACCAGAGCCAGAACCTCGGACAAGCCTGGTTACCATGGAGGCTTGTTACCTTGTGTATTATTCCATGCTGCTGACTGTATGCACAGCAAGGATCCCACATGTTTTCAGGCTGCCGTTCCAGAAGAACTGTGGATCTCTTTAGGGGCCACAGCCCCCCAGTTGGAACAGTACACTTTCACACAGCAAACTGGGTGGTCTGTGTCATTTGGACCAAAACCTTTGGAGGTGCATGCTAAAGTGTTACTTCACAGAATTCCAGAACGAGGATACAAACTGAGAATGTGTTTGAAATAGAAAAACATTATGTTTGTTTGACCAAGAGATGAAGTTGTTTCCAGTGCTACCTGCTGGGTTGAGCTGTGTGCGGTGTCTTTTGCTGAGTGGTTTGTAGATGTGGTTATGCTCTCTGGTTTCTGAGCTGGCTTCCGAAGGATGAACGTGTTCCCCATGCTCTAGTACTCCACATGCCTGCTGGTTAACAGGGTGAAGTACAACACGTACTGGCTGGTAAATTAACTGTCAGGCACCCAGTCAAGTCTCACTGAAGTCACTTGATGTCATTTGCTGTGTTTGTTGGAGTGTCTCCCAGTGTTGAGTCTGTACCGTGGGCTCCGGCCCAGAACCAACCATGCTTGAGATAAACAACACATACCCAATGCCTCTTTGAGCAAATGTATTAGTCATGGTTTAATTGCAGGTGAGCAGCGGACAGTGTTTGTTGCAGAAGATGAAATGGTGATCATGTGGAACTATTGGGTAACACTTTACAGTAAGGGTACATAAATAAACTATTGATTGACATTAGTTAATGCAGTAATAAGCATAATTAATTGGCATCAGCATAGGGGGTATGGTTTATGGTTAACCCGAGATGTAACCCTATTATGTATTAAATGTATTTAATATTGTACCCTAGTTAACATGAAGACCAAAGGTAACGTAATGCTTATTATTGCATGAAGTTATGTTAATGGTTCATTAACTGTTAACGGTTAATTGTATCCCTACTGTAAAGGCTTACTAATGATAGTAGCTTGACGTAACTTTTTGTGTCTTGAGACCCTGGTGAATAGAAATCTTTCGTACTGGTATCAATAGCTATATTTGGTGCCACTTAAAACAGGAAAAGACTAAAATAGACTTCCTGTGCCTGAGGAATGTAACTTTGAAAGTTCTAGTATGTCACCTGATTTGGAAACTCTAAAGTGATGTGTGCCAACTCAGTGCAGGGTTACTGTAATGGATTTGCGTTGACAACAGATGACAGTATTTTGCAAATCGTTCTGACAAAATGTGCAGTGAAATAGTTCAGCTTCATTCGGAAACTGCTCAGGTGTGTGTGTGTGTGTGTGTGTGTGTGTGTGTGTGTGTGTGTGTGTGTGTGTGTGTGTGTGTGTGTGTCTGGGGTAGTCAGGGTTATGTGGGCTGTTAATATGATGAGAGATGTATTAAATGTTGTCCTCTGAAGACCTCCATCAAAGAATAAAGTGATCTTTTGTATTTTGCTCTTTGCTTCCCTACTTAACTGCTGTAACTGTGAACATTGTATTGGCTCGGACGC
>OMKQ01095039.1:0-12084 GCA_900302335.1 Phycis phycis
GGGGACGGCGAGCGCCTCCGAGCTCAGGTACGCCAGCAGCCGGTCCAGCGACAGGTCCGGGAAGGCGGGCGAGGCCGACACGGCAAGGAAGTTCCTCAGGACAAAGTCGTCGGTGGCCGCCAGCAGTTCGGCCGCGCCGTACGCCTGAGCGAAGGACGCCACGTCAAGGCAGTAGCGCGCCGTCATCTCCTGCCGCATGAAGTCCAGACACAGCGTGAGTGCGCCACAGAACTGCAGCCGGTGGGCAACGCAGGCCACCTCGAATACGCAGCCCCAGCCCAGGGGCAGCACCCCGCGGTAGGAGTAGCCGATCAGGAGGCGCAGCTCGGAGGAAGGCAGGCAGGGCAGGGAGACACAGGGCTGATGGGACTCCCGCATCCCGCAGGTGAACATCGCCCTGAAGTAGTCGCTGCTGGCTGCCAGGACTGCCCTATGGGCTGCACAGCAGCGGGACGTGGGAGTACAGGCATAAACCACTTTACCTTCTAACTACCACACAGGTGGTAGTTAGAAGGTAAAGTGTTGCTTGATTTCATGAGATGACATTGGTAAAAGAAAATGGGTTGTACTGCTCCTACTACCTGAAACAAATCATTCTCGCATATATATAAATATCTATATATAGATTCATACTGTCAGACGAAATATGTATGAAGACGCTGACCATGAAACACTGTTCCATCCACATCCAGGACCACGTCACAGCCCAGTCCCTCCTCCCACAGCTCCTCCATGGCCCGAAGACTGGCCTTCATCTGTTCTGCCTGCCTCCTCCTCCTCTCCTCCTCCTTGCAAACACCCCCCCTCTGCATCTCCTGCCTCTCCTCCATCTGGGCACAGTACTCCAGGACCCTTGGGACCCCCAGGGCGAGGGCCGCGGCCCGCACCTGGGCCATGGTGCCTCCGTCAAGGCCCACCACGTCTCCGCTGTAGGCGAAATCCAGAACCACCTGGAGCCCCCCGGGGTCCACCTCAGGACCCAGACTCAGGGACCAGCTCTGGATCTCTCCGGGTCCAGGGTCGGCTTCGTCGTCCCGCCTGGTCTGCAGTGCGTCCCGGACCAAGGAGCTGACGGCAGCCAGGACGGGTGAGTGAACCCGAGGGGTCGCTGCCCCCACCCCCGCGGTGGTGCGACCCCCTGGGGTCAGGGTCAGGTCGCTGAGGAGGGAGCACTCTCTGAACCCCCTTAACGTCGCGTAGACATCCTCAGGGTGGCTTTGGCAGAAGTACGCCAGATCCCTGTCCCTCTCCTCACCCTCCTCTTCGTCCTCTCGCCCCCAATTCTCTCCTCCTCCACCCATGTTGTTCTCCTGCCGCTGCTCCGCGTCTCTCCCCTGTGGGACCTCCTCCCTCTTGGGTGGCACTGCGAGGCCCATGATCCTGGCATCGTTGTAGGCCTTGATCCTCCACAGCTCTCGTCTGTCCTCCTCCTCCACCCCCTGGTCCCCCTCCTCAATCGCTCGCCTCCGCCTCTCCTTCTCCCTCCTCCAGTGCTCCTCCCATTCTGCTGGGATGTGTCGGGGCGGGACCTCCATGGCGCCTCAGGCTAATAAAGTTGTCAGCTGATCCCCGGATCTGATGTCGTCGCAGGGACTTAACTCTTAGCGTGTCACATTCGCCACCAGCAGCACTCGATTTTCTGTCTTGGTTTTTATGCCTCTTTCTGCTGTTAGCCACTTTAACAGCGCCCAAATCATCTGGACTCCGAACCCAAAGGCTCTCGAGAGTGTGTCCTCAGCCCTCCTGGCAGGACGGTCTGGGATCTGGAGACAAGTGAGGCTATTTCTGGACCTGTTGAGTGGGATTCGGTTTCTTTAAACTGGGTCAACATCTCTACACAGACCACAGTTTGAGAATAACTATCGTGTTATGAAGTGTACTTTCATATTCGCTGACAGATTTTTATATGACTTTTATATGAATTCATATTTTTTTATTTTTTTTTAATATATTTGAATAACAAGTCGAAAATGTTTTATGATCCATCAAAGATAAATCACCACGCACCACATTCCACCTCATAGCATTCTTTTTAAGAGATTTGCTGTATAAATTTGAGTTACACTCTAAAACCCATTATTATTTTGGTTATTTGACTGTTTACTCCCTCAAATACTCCACACTTAAGATTTTTGTCTAATTCTTTATTTATGGAGATGCAAGGCAAGTTAAAGAGTTAATTTCAAAAGTGCAATTATAATTGTGATAATGAATTATAAGCATAATAAAAAATTTAATTGGAATACAAATTGTAAGCTGATCATTAAAGACTAAATGAATATATACTATATATCTTTAAATCAACCAATAAATCTTCCTCCATCTCATTCTTAAAAGGGTTTTTAAATCAGCTAGGGCTGAAGGCCTCTTGCTCAACAGTGCCTGGGCAGGCCGTGGTGCACTGGGGATCCAAACCCAGCAGCTCTCGGCCCACCGTCTTTGTCTTTCACAGGAAATTGCACCACGTATTTTCATAGTTGGAGCTGTGGCCCCCGTGGGTCTGAATTAGCTCCCAGCTGGAATGTGCAGACTGGTGCTGGCGGGTGCCATGCGAGGAAGAGTAGGTAGCCGAGGTGCTGTGGGTATTGGTGGGGGGGCCGTGCCACTGGAACTCCTGGTGGGCGCGTGCACCTGAAACACGGTGAAGAAGAGGGGAAGTGACCGTGGTGAGGTCTGAGTCAGGAGGACCGCCGGGCTCACCGGCAGTCAGTGAAATTCAGGGTGAAGTGTCCTCAGTTAGCATCTAATTCAAGCTAAAACAGACACTCATGAGACCCTGTCTCCACAGTTATTCCCATATGATCACGTTGTGCACGCCCATTCAGAAATGTACTATAATTATATTAGTATTCATAATACAATTTTTTTTAACACCCTAGTATAACACACCTAGTATTCATAACACCCCTCCCTTCTGGCCTCCCTCCAAAGCCACTCCCCCAAAACATGACTAGCTCGCTTGCTTTAGCAACAGTCTGCCTGGCCTTGAGGAAGAGTCTGGCTGTGCACAATGAGTGTAGGGAAGAGCAGCCAGGTAGGTAGACAGACAGGTAGGCCATCCAGTCATGGTTCAACCCAGGGGTTTCTTCTCACTAAATCATCCCAGATGTGTATATGTGTATAATGATAATCATAATAAAAGCTAATTTAAACCTTGACCTTCTTGTTGAGAGGCATTTCCTTCACAGCGATTCTGAAGCACCTTTCTGCAAACAAATATGTAGAAATTTATATTCAAATCATCTAGTAACGTTTCAAATGCAAACAAATATTTCCAACTCATGTTTCAAATATGTGGCCAATTTCGCCAGAAGACATTTATAATTTCTTGAGACCACTTCACATGACACATCACACCCAGATAAATTTCCCTGAACACTTTCCTCTAAAAAGACTTGGCTCTGTTATCCTCCACCACTGGTTCTTGCCTGGAAGAAAGGGACAGTTTAAGTCATACCTAAACTCCTTGTAGACTGCCGTTTGAATCAAAACGATGCGGACCACACTGAGGGATGTTGGCACCATGCTCTTCACAGCCTCTTCAAAGCCATCCAGCATGGCGTTACAAGCCTTCATGGGATCCAATACCGCTGTGCCGTTGACAAGACAGGCTCAGTTGAATGAAAGCCGCGTTCTCAAGCGACCAAAATGAGTAATCTCGACAAGGAACACCTAGGAAGGACCCCTGCTTCCAGGGGAGGGCTAGGAGGGCAATTGGGCTTATTCAGCTGGCGGCCATCTTGGTTCTAACGCTAGCTATCATTACTGCCCAGCAAAACCGAGATGGCCACCAGGTGAATAAGACCCAGATGGACAGGCATGAAATAACAGCAACTTAACAAGCTGAGGAGACTTACTTTAAACCACTTAGTCAAGGCAAAGGAAAAGTGGTGTCAATTTTTAAGATGAATCACACACACACACACACACACTTCACGCACCAGTGCCCAGAGCTGGGAAGGAGACAGAGCTGTAGCGGCTGCTCTCACAAATCTTCAAGATATTTTCACAGTTGCTGCGTATCTTCTGTTCATCATAGAAGGTGGCGTGAATGATTGTCTTGCACTGCAGATTTCCCGGTGAAGTTTGATATTCAACATCAGTTTTATCAGGACAGGCAGCTAAGATTAAAAAAAAAGAGAGCGCAAGATACTGAGATCAGGTTGAACTGGTGGCGAAGCTCCTCATGTTTTACAAGGTTAAATGATGAGCTATGCTTTCTTCACAGCAGGTTTCATGGGCATGCACTGATACTGAATAGTGACGACAACGGTACGGTGCAGTTCATGTGACTTTGCTTCCCTGCGTGGCAGCAATGTTATTCATGTACATCTGAGACCCACCTAGTTTTGTATGAAACTCCTTCATTATCAGCGATCCTGCTGCCTTGAGTATGGCATTGGAAACACCTGTGGAGGTTAAACGATAGTTGTGTCTACTGTCTACTGTACATAACATTGCAAAAGTGGTCAAAAAGAAAAAACTATAAAACATGTAAAATCTTTTTCTCCAATGGGGGCAAGAGTACCTGACTGTTTGCTGTTTACAGAAATTGTGTTTACAATAACATCTGTTTTCTCATGAACGATGTCTTGACGAACCAGCTGGAGCTGGACTTTGCCCACCATGGCGCTGACCTCTTCAGAGGATATCTTGTCATATCTGCAGAAGGAAGCTGAAGAGGAGATGACAATAATTACATTTGAAAAGGGCCCATACCAGTTGGTACAGTCCACCCCAGGTCGGCTGGTACATTCATCCATCAACCATATGTCAGGACACCCCCAGGCGTGACGTCACTTTAAGATACATCAATCAATCAGTGGCCCACCTGGTGGTGAGGAGGCCCTTCCATGAGGTGTCCCACCACAGTATCTCCACTTACCTCTGGGTGCAGTGATTCTGTGTGGCTTGAAGGTCTGTTGTGGTGGCATGGCCTGGACACACAGGGAGAACAGAACGCATAGCGGCTGTCATCACCAGAGCATTTTTCACTATGATGCACAAATGTCAGAGACCTCATTTGTTTGGCACAAATGGGATTCCTCCATTTCATTTCTTGTTCTTTGAAGTGCAACAAAGTAATTATCAGTCATATACTGTCATTATCACTGTCATCTTTTGAACATTGGAAGCGGAAGTTACTCTTCAGTGCGTGTTGCTCTACTTCAGCCCATAACAGAATGCCAAGCTGGCAGCATACGTATGAGCAATATCATACACTTCAACATGAACAAGACCACGATATCCATCCTTGAGACACAAATGATGAAAGCATCAAATCAGCATTTAACAAAAAGAACAGTATGCGTGCATGTGTTGCACTGAGCTTTTGCCTGGTTTGTTTGGGTGGTTCTGGGCTGCGCCACAATGTGGACCACCAATGGCGGTTCGTTGGGTCTGTGCCGCTGGAGCATTCCGATCTCCTCGCTCAGGACTGATTCTGCTGCATCCCAGGGAAACTGCAAGACGTTGCTGGTTTCGAGCATGGGGAAAGCAACAGAGCCGAATGCTTGCTTTTGACAGAAGGACAAAACGTGGTGAATTCCCTGTTTCAGAACCTAGGAAGGTATGAAGGGAGGAAGAATATGTTGAGAGTAACGGACAGACAACCCATACGTAATGCATATTTGTCCATTTTCTTTTCAAAACGACAGAGGTATAATGCACCTTTTGATTCCATTAGTAATTGCAGACATGTTTGTGGACCATTTGTTAATGTTCAAATTGCAATTTGTCATATTTCAACTAGCTCGTACTATAACATTGCCTGAATACATATCTCGGCCATCAGTGCTGATTGACAGTGATTTCAATAATGTTATCGCACATCCTATAACTGATATATTCAATAGAAAATGCTGGCCAGCCCGTACCTCTCCCTTTGTTTACAAGAACGTCTTCCCACACGACAGATTCTAATAAACTAATTCTAATACCAAATTGTACCACAAAACGTGGAGGTAGTCGATAGTGAGGTCATGCCAGTGTGTTGCCTGCTCTCAGGCTGTGCTACCTTGATGACAGCCTCGTCAGCGTGCTGCCCGTCCCACGGCAGGAGGTTGACGAAGAGGACCTTGCGACAGCAAAGTGCCGGGATTCCGCCCACGTCCACTTCTACCATGGGACAATCCCTCTCCATCTTATGAAATGCAGTATCCACGCTGGGTCCGATTATCTCAGACAATTTCCTCCCCAACGGGGTGGAGCAACGATCATGGCATTTCATAGGTGAGACTATGGCATCAACCTAGCGAGAGAAACCATAGGGGTTGTCAACCAGGGGTTGTCAATCCTGCAACACTTCACTAAATAAAATGGTCTTACAGCACAATTCCTTTATAATTCCTACTTGTTGTGTCTCTATGACTCCAAACATAGTCTTCAACTGGATGCCACTGCCAACAGTCCCAGTGTCTAGATTGGCAGCAGAATTGGACCACGGACCAGAGGCTCCAATGCTCTCCTGGAACTGCTGATCCCCGGCTGTTTCTAGTTCTTCATCGGCCAGGGAAAGGATTCTGTCGCAGGCCGCTTGTAAGGCCCTCACCACCTCCTCTCTGGTATCAATCAGGGTAATGTTGCGGAGGTACTGGCTTTGTCTCCCAAAGCACCCCACAGCTGTAACAATTGCTTCTGCACACACAGCAATGGGAACTTTGAAAATCCCTGAGCTGATACAGGGCATGGCTATGGACCGGAACTGGTTATTATCTGCCAGTGTCAGCGCTGACCATACAGAGCTTTTCAGTAGTGCCTTCTCTTGGCCCTGTGCCTCCCCCTGTACAGGCCCGACAATGTGAAACAGCTTCTTGCATTGTAAATTCCCTCCCGAAGTCATCACCACGTTCCCTGTAGTGTATGGCCCATGTTGTCTTACTAAAGCTGTGCTTTCTTGCTGCACTGCAGGACCTCCGGCGCGGCTCAGGGCACCAGCTACACCCCCAGCATGATTCAGATATCTATTGGCAGCATTCACCAGCGCGTCTGCGGTTTCCTTTGTGATGTCACCATGACACACCAGCACCTGCACTCCGCCTGGAAGGCTGTAATGTGACTTCGTCTTTCCTCCTTGGACTTGTCTTGCTGCAGAACTCATGTAGTCTCTGGGGACAGGCTGATCAGAAAGGGGGCCTCTTTGTGTTTCTTCATACCTGCAAGAACTTGGCAAGTGGGGCAATGATTTATTAGGCTGCACTGTGCTGCTGGGGATGTCCATCATGTTCTTCAATTTGTCTAAGGACCCTGTTTGTGATTCATCCAGCTTAGCCATTGCTAGCTCTGTTTCTGCAGGTTGTTCTTGCATATGGCCAACAATGTCTACCTTGTCAGCAGCCTGACTGGGCCTGTACCTTTCTTTGACTTTTTCCACCTTATCCCCCCTTTCCGTGCCCTGCCCTATAACGACAACTCTGTCCTTATCTTGCTGGATCTGAGCAAGAAGGCCTGTTGATGGGAGCTGTTCCTCGAGGTGCTTCCTTGCCAATAATGGTTCTTTTAGCTGGTGAGGGCCACCTTCTAGGTGTACTTCATGCTGGATGGGTAAAAAACATATGTATTATTTAATCGTATTCATTAAATGTGATTCTAAGACTTTCTAAATAGTCATACAAACCTTTTTGAGTTGCTCAATTTAACTCCAACACCTTCATATCAGTTCAAATATATTCATGGGGCTGTCGGTTAGATTCAAAACCTATAGTTTGAATGTAATTTATATAAATGCCCTCTGTCAGCTGTTCCCGAGTGCTCTGTGTGAATATCTGTTCTGGTTGACAGCGCCTGCCTCTGTATAAGACTTTAGATTTTGGACACTCACAGCTTTTTTCTGACCAATCAGGGGCTCTCGTCCCTGACTGGTTTGAGGGATCCATCTTGTCAATCACACATGTGCCACCGGAGCTATCATAGCTCCCACAGGTGCATGAACACAACACTTGGTAACAGTGGAGAAACATAGGGAGGGAGGGAGCCGAGGGGGCGGGCTCTATAGCTGCAGTGTTGCACTTCACACACCTGTGATTGACAGGGAAGATGGCTTCACTGAACCAACCAGGGAGTTGACTGCCCTAACAAATTACACTCAAAGAACGGCTCTCAAATCTTACCTACTGCACCTTTAAGTTCATTCTAGTAGTTGATAAGGTGATGTTTTATATTGTATCAAATTAATTGTTTGTTATTTGTGAAAATGATTGGTATCAAATCAGCTATGTGAGCCAAAAGAGACAGCCTTCATCATATACCCAGTTCATCGTAGTGCTCATTGGTCAGATATAGATTTCTGATATCAATTCAACCCATAACCACAGCTCACCTCAGGTGGAGATGACAACCCCACTTTCGGGTGATCAGTCTTGGGTGCAGCAGCTGTGGACAGTCGCTCCTGAAGGAGAGACTGCATGGTTTCATGGACGATGATCCCGCCAAAATCGCTTGACACGTGTTCACGTTTGTGTAACACTCCTCTCTGATCTGAAACAACATGAAGATTCTTCATAGTGGACGTCTCCATCGACACAAGCCCTGAGACCTGTTTACTCTTCAATGGGCAAGATAAGTTTGATCAAAACTATGTTGGCACCTGACTACATTATACATCAATAATAAATAATAGATATATGTAAAATAATAAAATATAATAAAATATATTATTTGAGCAATTTAGATTGAACGTCGATTGCAATCTCACAGAAAATGTCTGCTACACAATGTAACCCAACGTATTTACTATTGAAAGCCATTTTTCTACGCACGGCTATGAAAGAAATCCGAAACCAAAAGGTAAAGGGGGCATTTTAGCAGACGCTTTTGTCCAAAGCGACTTAACAATCAGTACGTATGTGGGGTTCAACATGTGGACAGTTGGAGGAGGAGGAGGAGGGGGATCGAGGGGATCGAACCACCGACCCTACGGTTAGTGGACGACCCGCTCTGTCCACCCTGCTCCACCCACTGAGCCGCTGCTCAGCTAGAAGCCGCCCCAGACGACCCATCTGACGTGGGCTCATTCAGTTTCACTTTCGTTTCCCATCGAGCACCAAAAAGCTTGACTAACGCCGTGAGGCCCCAGAACCCACACAGTTCTGCAAGTTTAAAGTTTAACGCTTCTGTAGAACATCTGGTCCTGATCTCACCTTGTTCGCGTCGGAACGCAATTTTGTACACGTTTCCTTCGAGAGCTTCCAGCCGTCCGCATTCCCCTCCTTTCGACTTACGGTGAACCTGGAAATACTTTTCTATTCTGCCTTTCCTCTCTCTGTCGATGTTAGCGCACTCGAAATAAACCTCATATTTGCACGGGGACTCCATAGCGCCGTCCGAGTTCAACTCCACCGGCGACCAAACGTTAACTTAGTTGACCCGCCCGAGATGATCCTGCCCTGTGCTCCAGCGCTCCGGTGATCTGGTGACGCTGGAGCAGACTGCTGTCAGCGAGCAGGCGTGTCTCTGCCCCGCTGTAATGCTGCCACTGCGCCTCCAGATGGGGTCACGTCTTTAAGATCCGCTGCTATTGGCCGAGTTTACGTGCGTTCCATGTTTCTCTCTGGTTCAAACCACTGTACTATATTATCTCAAAGCAATTTCAATCAAAAATACATTGATACTTACACTCTCCCCACGCCCCCTCCCATCTCTGCCCTGCGTACAGCCCTACCTGCTCCGTGGAGGCAGCTGTTCATTAAACATTAAACATCGTTAAACATGTTGTTATTGACACAAGTGAAGTCCAAGTTGAACTTTTATTTCTTATCCATAGGGTATGTGTTTATGTGTGTATGTGTACGTCTGCTGGGCTGCCTTTGCTCTAACTACCTGTTGTTCTGTTGTGTTGACCTTTTGGCCTTCACTGCTCTAATGTCTCGTAGGGTGAGCCAGGGACCCATGGGTGGGTTATTCCATCTGTTCACGTGTGTGTGTGTGTAAATGATTTATTTCGTTGGTGGGGCTCTATTGTTGTCTTCTGTATCAAACTTTATTTTGTATGCTTATATTCATAAATTGGCAGGATTTATTAAAAGAAAACATCCCTCACACGGTGGTTTGTGTTGTGTTGTGGGGTCCGTGTTGAACAACACCGAATAAACGTGTCTGCATGTGTGTCACTATTTTATTAAGGTTTTACAGTACAAAGGAGGTTGCGATCTTTTCAGTGAGAAACTATTGAGTTTAACAGAGGAAGCAAACATTGCACAGGGAACAATGAGCAGACATGGAAGGCCTACAGACAACACCCAAGAAACCAAGCTTCAGTTGGTAACCATCTCAGATCTTTGACTCTATGAAGTTACTTTTCAATGTGAAAAACTGCCATCATTTCACTGTTCCTGCTCATACCATAATTCAAAGGTTGCCTATCCCTTCATATTTCATGTTATATTACCCAGGGAACACACCGCTTGGTCTACATCTGTAGTTTCTGCAAACATTAAAACAAAAAACATTTTTTTGTATCTTAAAGATGCCCAAACATTAGAATTTTACCGGTGTATGAATTGGCTAGCCGTAGAATTCACTGGCAGTGGAATTCACCGGCAATGGAATTCACTGGCAGTAGAATTCACTGGCAGTGGAATGTTGACTAGCAATAGAATTCACTGGCAGTAGAATTCACTGGCAGTGGAATGTTGACTAGCAATAGAATTCACTGGCAGTAGAATTCACTAGCAGTAGAATTGACTAGCAATAGAATTCACTGGCAGTGGAATGTTGACTAGCAATAGAATTCACTGGCAGTAGAATTCACTGGCAGTGGAATGTTGACTAGCAATAGAATTCACTGGCAGTAGAAGGTGAGCACGTTTTGCTGGTTTCCTCGTATCAGGACGACAGGACAGTGGAGACCAGACGTGAGGATGTCCAGCCAGGCCATGTAGAGGGACATGGGGCAGTCGGTCTGCGGCACAGGAAGGCTCCTAGAGAGAGTCACACCAACACAGTTCACAGCCAAGTAGAGCTTTGTGAGAGAGCCAAAACCTTCCTTTTGTAGTTGGAAGACATGCAGGTGTCATTTTAGGTCACATGATTTGCAGTTGGTTTAATGTATGTGCATACAGAAATACACACACACACACACACACACACACTTTTTTATACTCACACTAAGACCAGAGCGGCATGCTCAGAATTTCTCCGAATAATTTCGTTCAATCTCACTTTTGTGTTGGACTGAAAAAACAAATGTGCAATAAATTAATAGTAGTGACCATAATGATATGCAGACATGTGCTCACACATGCACATGCACATGCACACACACACACGCACACGCACGCACGCACGCACGCACGCACACACACACACACACACACACACACACACCTTGGTTCTGAGGGCCTCCATCTCCTTGTCAGATATCTTCCACGGACAGAGAGTCTTCTGTTCACTTTCTGAGTCGTCGTCCTGTTGTTCCTCATTCAGTCTGTAGGGGGCGACAATGTCCTCAAACCTCTTCAGGCTGTGAAGCGAGAGAGAAAAAGCAGATTTGTGACGTCATCATACACGAAACTCAACCAGACTAGACCTGCTGTCAGTGTTTGAAATCATTGTGTTTTCCCCCTTTCCGTGGTATGGAAAAATCTAGCTTTCGAGCTTTCAAACGTGCTTGCTAATTGCCATGATCACATGACCTGTTCATCGAAGCACTGAATCACACTTGCGTGTTTTCACGTCAGTTAAATTCACATAATCATGCCAAACATTACATTCGCCATGACCATGTCTCCATCGCCTCACTAACGGTCAGAACACAGGGCAGCGCCGCCTACTTTTTGGGCTGAGGCGTCCTCTCGCTGTCCGTCATCACAATGACGTCATGGAAGTCCAGACGGAAGCGTTTCAGCAGGGAGACCATCCTGAAACCCAGGCCACACATCAGAACCACAACCAGGAACAGCTCGCGGTAAGGAAGGAGGGAAAGTATCAAGAGGCGACATACTCCTTGCGCCCTTCCTCCACGTTCTGCTCGTCTCCGATGATGAAGACGCGGACCTGGCTCTGGCCCCAGTTCTTCCTCCTGGTGAGGAGGTAGGGCACCAGCAGAGTCAGACCTAAGGGGGCACATGATGTCACGGTGATGTCACG
>OMKQ01095043.1:0-11320 GCA_900302335.1 Phycis phycis
TGAGGGGGTGAGGGCCCATACAAAGCCTCTTGTTGGCCCTACTGACCAAAACGTTAATGCAATAAAACATAATGCATGTTCTGGAGCTCCTCTCTCTCTCTCTCTCTCTCTCTCTCTCTCTCTCTCTCTCCCTCTCCATCTCTATCTTCCCTACCCACGTTGAGCTAAGCAGAGATCCGGGTCACACACACTGTGGGATCACACACTGTAAGTAAACACTGGCCGCTGTTTATACCTCTCACATATGGATTTTAGTGCCTATGTGATCTCTAAAGGCCGTGGGTCTGCTCCAGTCAAGCTGGGCTACTCATCCTTTTACAGCTGAGTCCAAATACAACAGAGGTGCCCGGCCAAACAAAACCTGCTCCACAGCTTTTTTCCACCATCTGTGTGGCCAGGCCAAACACTCGGCCAGCAGCTCGAGCCCAGAGCCTTCCCAGGTTGAGGAGCAGTAGATCAGACTGATGAAAGGACACAATCAACACACTGTCAAGGCCCTTCCTAAAGACAGTCACTCCCCCCCAGTGGGTCAGTCTAGTAGGGCGTCACCCAGCCCTGTTCTTCTCCCTGCAGGAGATGTTATTTTTAATATCCCACCCAGTATGTACAATCCCCCCCCCCACAGCTCACTCTCAAAAGAAACAGCAAAATATAGCAGAGACTCAGTATGCGAGACAACAGCTTCAGGTAAATCTTTTCCTCACACTGTGTTTTTCTTTCACAACCTTCTGCCCTACAATACCACTTTGCTGGAGCTCTAATCACATGTTTGCCGAGCAGCTGGAGTCCTCCACCTCCTATCTCTCTGTCTGGTTGTGAACGTCACGATGGATTCCGCCATCAGGCTCATTGCTCTGCACTGTGTGTGTGTGTGTGTGTGCAGAGAATAGGGTCCACGGGCCTCATGGAGGGACTACAAACCAGATGATCCCCTTTCAAGATGAGTGAAGGGGA
Organism: Phycis phycis; assembly: GCA_900302335.1. NCBI lineage: Eukaryota > Metazoa > Chordata > Actinopteri > Gadiformes > Phycidae > Phycis > Phycis phycis. The sequence continues at coordinate 955 of OMKQ01095043.1, forward strand.
CCAACTATCTACCCCCCACCCCCCAGCCCCAGCTCCACCAGCTGCCCGAAAAGTCAGGGATTATGCCAGCCTGGCTCCTGTAACACACTGGCTGCTAGTCTTGGGAGGGAAATCTGGGCTCTTCAGTGTCATTGGAACCTAGTGACACTCAGTGACATGTTCATTGTAAACAATGGCATGTCAATGCTGTGTTGAAAAGGGTTAAACACAATTGTATTGTTCAATCTGCATCACTTTACCATATTTAAGTGTTTGCACTGGATTTCTATTTTTCCTCATTTGACTGTTGGGACTATGACAAGTCACAAAAAAGACAAAAGACTCAGGACATTATCATTTTCAGTGCATATTCTATACCGTTCAGTCACAAGCGAGATACAGTTTCAGTTCAGTGAAATGTTTCTGTGCTGTATTTTCAATCAGGCAAAGGGCAAGAGCCCTTGAATTTAACCAACAGAACCTACAAACACATCATATGGAGTAAGTAGGGGGTAGGTCAGTGATGCCTACAGCTGGACCGTTGACATCGGGGACACCCAGAACACCATCCAGGCCCCTCCATTGTGCAAGTTTTTTGTGAGCACTTTCCCCAGAAGGGGAAATGTAAACCTTTTAATGGATCAAACATTTGGTAACCATCACGAGCTCCAGACTTTGATCACTGTGCTACTGTTACATCACGTTGACAAGGTGTTCTGACTTGCAACTCCAAAATGCCTGCAGTAAGAGTGAGCTGCTCCTTCAAAGCTTGGCAGGTTCTATGGTACATGCAGGTCCGTACAAATCATTCTAAAGGCAAAACAATGTTTATTTGCCTTTCAAAATGCTACCTCGGGTTCCACCACTGAGGAGGAACCCCTCATGAAGCATCACTTCATGATGAGTCAGCTATAACACAATGACTATGGTAATTTAGCAGCCCCATTAATACAAAATGAGTCAAAGAGGCAAATCATAATTCAAATTGAAGTAGCTGCAAAAACAAGTTCAAATGCTAACTAGGTCAGTTAAAGAAACAAACATGCAGAGTGGCAAGCAGAGTGCTTTTAGTAGCAGTAACAGTCAGGGGGGAAGTCGGGGTTGGCACCCAGAACCCTGCTTGAACATTGATTGACCCTGATTGATGATTAGTCTCAATTGAGCTAAATGGGCGCTGTCTACAGAAAAGAAAGCAATGGGGCGCAGGAGAGAGTGAGAGAGAGAGAGAGAGAGAGAGAGAGAGAGAGAGGGAGAGAGAGGCAGACAGACAGACAGACAGACAGACAGACAGAAACAGAGAGAGGGAGAGAGAGCACAAATGATACAGGGCAATGTGGAGGTGGTGCGCCATCCTCACACATTCCTGGAGGCCACAGCTCCTGTTGGAACGTTGTCCTGCAGCGGCTGTTAGCCCACCAAGAGCACGTTTGTCTTGGGTTTCGCTGTCTCTCCCTTCTCTCTCTCTCCCCTCTACCTCTCTCTCCCTCTTCCTTTATATCCCTTCTCTCCCTCTCTTTCCCCTCTCCCTCTCTTTCCCTCACCCTCCCTCTCTCCCCTCTCTCCCTCTCCCCCTCTTTCCCTCTCTAACTCTCTCTGTTTCACTGAAAATATTTTTGAATGCCGCTGAAGAATGTTCAGATGTTGTTGAGGTAGCAGAGAGGCCATACTCTGTTTTTCTTTCACCTGATACTGCTGTGCAGCAGGGCTCTGTGGAATTTAATGCTGCAGAAATAGTGTGCTGTGAGCCTCATCCCTATCTTTTATTGACCAGGTTGCATGTGAATTATTATAATATATTCAGTATTTAATTTAGAACAAATATTCACAAGTAATACTGCCAGTCCTATAATATGGATACAGCCTGGATTTAGAGTGTAATGTTACAATGCTGACGAATATGTATGAGTAAAATAAGATAAGAGTCAAGCACTAGCTAAGAATAATAACAAAAACAGACCAATTTTATGCATTCACATTTGACCGGGAGCTGAAAACACTGAGGTTAAGAAACTTAGCCCATGCTATATTATTATAACAACATATAAATAACACATAATTATATCAATATATACATATAATTCAAATAGTGAATTGTGAAACCACTTCTCCGTATTTGATAGGACCAACAGTTTCTGCAGGAGGAGTTTTGTCGTGCTTCCCTAAAGTTTGCAGTGTCCTGTCAATCTTCAGGAACACACACCTCCCACCCTGGGAGGGGCTGCAGCTATCATTACCACAGGTAATCTTGCTTATTATGGCAGGTAAACTTGCTGATTACTGTGCTGAAACTGCACGGCTGTCTTGGTACAAAGATAGCATTTCCTCTTATGCCATACAACTCATTTGTTTTGACTGTGTGAACGTCTGTCTGTCTTTCTACTAACGTTAGTCTTTCTATATATGAATAGTTATACTACTACTGTTCAAAAACAGATCATAAAAAAGCCCTTTTCTGAGAGATATCGATTAAATTCTATCTTGCTCTGTCAGCAGAAACATTCATAGACGCACTTTGCACTTTTCGGTTGTTTTTTACTATTTACTATTACTTATTCTATTAAAGGTGATGTTTATTATTTGAGTCTCATTTCTTAGAAAGGACAACCATCAGTCCGCTATTAGTGAGTGACTTGTGCTGTGAGAATAGTGCGACATGAGACATTTTATATTCAAGACTGCTCCTGTATCCTTTCTGATCAATCAATCTGGGCACCTCTTCTGATTGGTTTGAGGAATCCATTTTGTATGTCAATCACAGGCACTTCTCAATAGTGGTGAAACATATCGATGGCCGAAGAGCAAAACCTCCTGTCATTCACTATTTTAAATTCAGTATTGCAGCAAGTATTTCCCTTTGGAGAGGGAAACACAAAGTATTTGTTCAGCAGCAGTTTAGACAGCCGCGTAATTGAAGCGTTTCTGCTTACTCAGAGGAATGATGCTGTAGGGCTGACACTTTTAAAGTGCAAAACAAGTGTTTAAACATTGTTCTCATTATGACTTTCTATGTCTATTTTATGATCTTACAATGCAAGGCAATATAGTTCTATGTGTATCCATTAGTTCTATCTATCTGTCCATTTGGATGAGAACAGCAATGACACAACACAATGATCACTGTTTTTCAACTTAAAACATTTCTAATTCACTTTCATTCATAATGATATTACGAATAATACCTTGGATTCATAAAGTGCCTTTCAAGGTACCCAGGGATGTTTATTCAAGAACAGAAGGATATGACAAGGTTGCTGAGGATGGCAGACATTGACTGGAGACCACGGGCCTTGGTGAACAGGTACATTTCATTCGTTTTGTTTTCCAAAGATATAGTGTTGCAGATCTTTGCCTGGAGAGCATTCAGTGGGGGCTGTGGGGGCTGCAACCCTGAAGGCTCTGTCCCCAAAAGGCTACAGGTTGGTGCGAGGGCTGTGCCAGAGGACTGCGGATGGGGTACGGGGTGGAGAAGATCTGATATACTGAGGTACTGGGGTGCAAGGGCATGGAGGGATTTGTAGGTGAGGAGGATAAATTAGCAGGAGTTGCGAGACTTGACAGGGAGTCAGTGAAGGTGGAAGAGGGTGAGGGTGATTTGCTGTCATTAATGTAGTTTCAATAATACATTGTACAAGGGCTTCTCTTTATGAGCTTCCACCAGTGGAAAAAAAGTCTTCAGACTGATCCACCACATGCCCAAGCTTTGGCACATACACAAGAAAAAAACACCCACAGAAATATAGGAATGTTTCACAGGAACAAGGAGGGTCAAAGCAGGCAGGCTGTCGTGGACATTTTCCACTGTAAACACCAGCCATGCAGGGAAGTGCAAATGAGCAACCGAACAGCTGTTAAAGTTTACAAGACTTGCAGCAATTTTATTCATCCATTCTGACTTTGAAGAGCTTGTTTACTTGAGGTCATACGTGTCGGGCCGGACTCGATGGAGACGTGGGGGAGAGACAGCAGGCTGCAGTCTCTTGGCTGTTTCATCGTTTGATATTTGAGGCCAGAACGTTTAGACAAATGTGAGTAAATGTTATTCAAGCATTGTTGTTCAAACGTTTCCCTGTGGGGATAGTGCAAGCGATTGTTGACACTAGCTAATGATCACATGCATCACGCACATTGTTTTATTGCAAAGAAAAATAGAATAGGGCTTCTATTGAGGTAAATAAGGATCTGTAACAAGCTATGGCTCACAAAGCTTGTCAATAGAGTGTGAATGCATCCCGTCTCTCACTGTATGTATTCCTTCCCTGTACCAGCAGCCATGTTGAGAAATGGGCTTAAATGACCCCTGATGTAAATGTTTTTATTGGTCTTTGCCAGATCTGCTGACTTGACAGTTGTACCCACAGTGGGGCTACTCTGCACCCCTCTGTGGAGGAGGGGGATCAAGCGGATCGAACCACCGACCCTACGGTTAGTGGACGCCCCGCTCTGTGCACCCACTCTACCTACTGAGCTACAGCCGCCCCATTAGCTATGCCCCTGAGCCTTCATCCAACATACAATTACTAGACAAGTCACCTCTGAGCCAGCACTGCCTATGTGCATGTTGCTCAATGACTTGGTAGACTTGTGATGCACAGCGCTATAGGCTCTGAACTATAGAGGGACTGAGAACTGTGCACAAACCCAAGAAATAAAGAAAAGAGCCAGTTGTAAAATAGATACACCATATTGCCCTGTGGTCTTGGCTCCATGACAAGGATGCTTGCTTATTATCTTCTGGATTACTCAACAGGTTTAACAACAGCATATCATCTACATGTTTTGCTTAGATAGTATGTGAGAACAGCCACGCCAGTTTATTCTGAGATAGCAAATGTTCTGGCTAGCGGTATCACCGTTTTTTTTGCCATTTAACAGATGCTTTAATCCAGAGTGATGATGTTGACCTTTTGAAGGAGCAGGAGGGTGGTGTGTCTCACTGACGCCAACAGTTCACCCTCACACATTGGGGTTTGAACACAGAACCTTTTGGTTGGGATTCAACAATCCTCGCCACTTCACTATCCAGCCCCACCACAGCGCCTCTGCACATTTTCACGCAATTCACACACAAAGTTTAGATACGCATAGATAGTATGGGTATCTATTTGTGTAGCATTACAGCTACTGAGTGACTGAGCACTGAGCTAGCTCTGCCTATACCATTGCTGCCTGCATCCAGAGCAGAGCGTGGGGGCTGGTGGTGGCTGGTGGTGGAGGTCTCCTAACAAACATGGTCCTGTCAACTGGCTAGCTGGTCCTTATAAATCCCCATTAAATGCAAGCACTCTGACTAAATTGAAACAAACTGCCTCCCTCCATGGAGATTTACATGGAACTTTCCAAGACATGATGACTCGCCTCGCTTGCAAGCAGCACGGTGCATTTGAAATGTGGGCATTACGTCTGCTGCCAGATAAGACAGAGAGCCGCCATTGTGAATGTAGTGTAAACGAGTTCATCAAAGGCAAAATCTCTATTTACATGTGCTGCTACTGCTGGGGTAATTTGTTTACTGTCACTGCCTGTAATTCCCCACCATTTCTTGCTGTCTCTCTCTACTACACCGTTTCTCACTAGGTATCTCATTAGACAAAGAGAAAGAGAAAGAGAGAGAGAGAGAAAGAGAGAGATATGCCAAAACCCAGCAAGAGAGTTAGGGGTGGCAGAAACAATTAGTGAGGAGGGAAAGAAAAATGCCATGGCTTGTGGAGTTGATATAAAAAAGTCGGCTTTGCCAATGTGTGCCTGTCAACAGGGGCCCACACATTGACTCCCACCACTCGGAGCTGGGATGCCTTGCAATTACAATAGCTCTTTTCAGCTCACCAGTGGACAACAGCACAGCGGTTAACTACTTCCCTGTCCAGTGGCCCGGTGAACACAAAACACACACGAAACACACAAGAAGCGAGCATTGTTCACAGCTGCATCTCTACGACGACCTGAAAGGTGACACAAGTTGAAGGTAAGCTTCATGTCATAACAGACCGACTGACTGCCTCCTCCTCCTCTTCCTCTCACACCCCTCTTCTACCCATCCAAACCCCACACTCCATTAGTCCTGTTTTGGGGAAGAGGGTCATAGCAGAGCTGTAGCCATTGCCTGCCATGTGAACTAGGGTTGAATGTTGGGGTTAACTCCACTGTAAGGAATGATGAAATCAGAGCCCAAATCAACCATATAATTTCGTTGTCACGGCTTCTTACAAACCAGAGGTTTCTGTGTTTAACTACTGATCCTGGCTGTGTCAATGTTGACAGCGTAGTGTGTTGTTGTTGACTTGTGGCTTCGGTATGTTTGTTTAACAACTACTATCTGTCAAAGAAGAGGATCTTTAGTTCCTATGGGGCCACTAGATGTCTCCATTTTCTGCATACAGAGATATCCACCACTGTTAGAGAACATTACCTTTATGTTTCTTTCTGTTGTATTCATTTACTATGAGTCCATTTTTATGCTGCTATGATTATCAAATGTATGCATTGAACAATGCATCATTTTGACTTATTTATTTAAGTTAAGTTATTATAACCTGTTTTAACCATGCTGAACTAGATCCTAGTACTGGTCCAAGCCCATCTAACTCAGAGTAGTAAGACAAGTGAATAGCAGACGTGATTCTCCTGCTCCCCTCTGAACCCTGCTGTCATTACCATAGAGCACATGCAGTGGATGCATGTTTGGATATGATTTTGAAACAATACACTGCATAAACCCAAAGCCAGGAGATGGGGAAAAACCACCATCAACTTTTATTGTGAAAAACCACCATAAATATGTCAGAATGGAATGGCTGCTTGCGGTAATAATCCCACTCCACATAGAGTAGAACATTATCTAATGAGTACAGTTTCCCTGGGCTGTGTCACCTCACATCAGTGGGGATTACAACACAAGAACCAAAAGAGTGCTGGACTGTCTCCATCCCCACTGGTTCTGGACCAGGGTTTATTTGTATCTGGATGGACACGTGGGGACTGCTTGACTGCTTAAAGGACCAGTGAGCCAGTTTTATGAGCACTGGGCCACAGAGCCTGTGGAACCGAGGCCCTGCTGGCAGCACATTAGACCTGACTTTACACTGCATACATTCAAGCACTGAGTCGAGGCTCCCAAGTCGAGTGTAAAGTGAAAAAAAAACACACAAAAAACCAAGCATAACAGATGGACGTGGAGTGACCTAGATTTCCCTCTGGAGACATGCCTCTCCAGTCCACTGAAAATACTGTTTTGACCTGATCTATGAAAGTGCCGTCCACCTTCAGCTCCTCTTAGCACCAGGAGAGGGGGGCATGTGAATCAATCCAGAATACATGGAAGTCAGCTCAACACAGCTTACCCCATATCATCATAGTATGTCAAACACTGTGGCAGGGCTTTTGATGGGTGTCTGGCAGAGAGGGGTTCCCACACCTGAGATCACCCAGGGCAGGCTAGAACTGATTGCTGCTGGCAGACGTGTGGTTGTAGCCGCTGGTCCAGAAGGGAAAAAAAGACTCTGGCAACACAGTTGTACTGTGCTGTTCTTCAAGGTCCCACAAACAAAGCACTCTTTCTTATTCTTTCTTCCTTTTTTTCTTTCTCCCCCTCTCTCATTTTGTCCCTCTTCCCTTCCCTTCTCTTCTTTGAGGTAGCATGCCAAGTTGTTTGGGCATGTGCCTATTTATATGGTGCTGCTGAGGCTGTCTGAGGTTTTCTGAAAAATTGACAGGCCACAAACAAAAGAGGAGACAGTTGACATCTGAACATGAGGGGGTTTCAGCATGACAGGGGTCACAGGCTTGACCTGACCAGGCAGAGGGGAGGCAGTTGCTCACACCAGAAGCTAAATGCACCACTGAAGAGAGTTGCTGTGGCAGCACAGCGGACAGACTGTGATATATCACATTTAAACCAGTGACATCTAAATTAATGTCTGTCTCAGAATGTACATTCTGCATGGTGACATACTATGGAATAAATACATAGTTTGTGGGGCTGGCTGTTTGACCTTTGCTCTTACAGCTCTTGACAGATTCTTTTAGTATCCATTGGCACAACAATTCAAAATGTCTTGCAGAGGAGACCTCTCCTTTTCTAAGTGTTGGCAAGAGGGAGAGAGGGAGGCAGAGAGAGAGCTGCACAGATAGATAATTGAATTCCTGAGCTGCATGTAGTTATCACATATTAGCAGCATATTAGTATGCTGCTGGAGCCCTGAAGGCCTCTGCTGTATGCATACTGTTTCTCTGCTCATATACGTGGACAGGAGCGGGTGTCTTGTTGGGGGTCTTTCACATCTGGGGTTGTGGGAAGTGAGGAGTGGTGATTTTATTGAGATTTCAGTTGAGAGGAATAAAGATTTAGAGAGAGTAAGAGAGAGAGTGTATGTGGGTGGTCATGTGTGTGTGTTCAAAAGCAAGTAGGAAGTGATCACTGGATGAGCTAAGGCAGCCGGACAGGTCTGGAGGGTTTATGGGGCAACAGGACAGGTCTGGAGGGTTTATGGGGCAACAGGACAGTTCTGGAGGGTTTATACAGTAGGAGAACAGGTCTGGAGGTTTATGGGGCAGCAGGACAGGTCTGGAGGTTTATGGGGCAGCAGGACAGGTCTGGAGGGTTTATACAGTAGGAGAACAGGTCTGGAGGTTTATGGGGCAGCAGGACAGGTCTGGAGGTTTATGGGGCAGCAGGACAGGTCTGGAGGTTTATGGGGCAGCAGGACAGGTCTGGAGGTTTATGGGGCAGCAGGACAGGTCTGGAGGTTTATGGGGCAGCAGGACAGGTCTGGCACATGAGAGCATGAAACCATCGAAAAGCAAAGACCAAAAATCCCCACAACATAGCAGAGAACCTCATCTTACCTGCAGCTATTGATAATGCCAGAGAGGTGGTAAACCAAGCCGCAGCAGATACGTTGAAAACAATACTGCTATCGAATGATACAATATGTATGGTTGAGCAGTCCGATAAAGTGAATGCGTTGAAGAAGAAGACAAAGTGCCCAAAGACAGGCTGGATGTTTCCCAACGCCCATCATGAAATACGCAGGCAAAAATGCCCTGAAGAGCAGCATTACAACGCGCCTCGGGAAACTGCAAACGGGGTTTCATGATGACTTGATGACTTCCCAGAGACATCAAGTGAAGATGAACAGTGGGTGTGCGATCCCTTTGGAATCAACCTCGAAAGCATTGCGTTGCCATGTAATGAGGAGAATCAGCTGATTGAGCTTTCATGCGACCAGCCGCTGAAAAAGAAATTTAGAGAAGTAAGCCTCTCTCCTGGTGCAGCAGTATCACAGCTGAGTATTCCTCCTTGGCTATCTGTGCAATTAAAATCTCATTGCCATTCAGCACTAGTTATCTCTGTGAAAGTGGATTCTCCACTCTGGTCCAGGTCAAGACCAAGCAAAGAAGGTTGGACACCATGATCTACCTGTCTAATGTTTGAGCATTTCAATAAAAATGGCAATGTAATATTTTATGTGCAGTAACATTTTAGAGAAATAAAATGAGTTGTCTTGAATGTAATGTAATGTACCAGTTAAGAACCATTGGGTTATAGGGTAGGAGAACAGGTCTGGAGGGTTTGTACGGTAGGAGAACAGGTCTGGAGGTTTATGGAAAGTTTGACAACATCCCAGTTGTTATTATTCATGGGGACACAACATAAGAGCGTTTATAGATTAATTGCAATTATTTTGTCCCACCACATTAAACATAAACTAGACGAGCGGCAAAGCAAAATAGATTTCATCATACTGACTGACAAACTGCCCAGTGTGGTGGCCAACGCATGCAGCCCATTGAGTGTTGTTTATATCGATTGGTTGATATCGATATCAAGCGGCTTTTAAGTGGGATTCCCGTCTTATGAAGGCTTGCACTGTTTACAAACTGAGGGGACAGCCTGCATGGGTCCAGCCGACATTTGCAAATCTTGACTTCAAAAATATGTACAGTTGGCAGCGGGGGACATGCCTTGTTCCACTGGCATTTGAGTCACACCAGAATCATTGGCAAGTGTGTCAATGACCATGTGACACACACACACACACACACACGCACACACACACACACACACACACATGCACACGCACGTACGCACACACGTTTGCACACACACACACACACACACACACACACACACACACACACACACACACATATTCACACACAGCTGGGGAGGGAGTAGGGTGAGAAAGGAAGAAAGAGAGAAAGAAAGAAAGAAAGAAAGAAAGAAAGAGAGAAAGAAAGAAAGAAAGAACAAGTGTGATATGGGCACAGGCAAGCTTTCCCTTAATTGCACCTTCCCTACAAAGAGGTCCAGGACTATCAAGCTCATTACATTCTCCTGTAATTCATGGTTGTTTTGAGCCCATTGGGCGTGGAGACATCAAAGCACCGA
>OMKQ01095053.1:0-11328 GCA_900302335.1 Phycis phycis
GCCGGGAGCAGGTGGGAGACGGGGGAGCGCAGCGCCCTCTGCTGGTAGCTCCGGTACGCCTCCTCCAGGGCCTCCGCCTCCCTCTCCAGCTCGCGGATCCGGTCTTTGGCTCCGGCCAGCAGGTCCGTCTCCTCGGGCTCGGGGGAGACGCTGGGAGCCCAGCGGGGGAGGGCGCGTCCTCGCAGGGGCCCACCTGCGTCACATACACCACCCGCACCACCACCCGCATCGTCATAACGACCAGGGAGGAGCCCGCTCCACCGGGGCCGCTGTACATAGATATCAGGAGGGACCAGCATGTCGGCGCTGAGCTCCAGAACCGAACGGTCCACTAGGGAGGGTTTGGGGTTTCGGAGGACTTCGTTCTCCAGAGCTGCCCATACCCAGACCAAACGGAAAGGAGGTGGAAATGGAAAGAGTGGAGGGAAGGAGAAGTGAAGGGAAAAGACCAACCACCATTAAAGAGGAAGCACCAGAGGAAGATCTACCAACTCACTACTGTAGACACACTACTGTAGACACACTAGACTCACTACTGTAGACTCACTACTGTAGACTCACTACTGTAGACACACTACTGTAGACACACTAGACTCACTACTGTAGACTCACTAGACTCACTACTGTAGACTCACTAGACTCACTACTGCAGACTCACTAGACTCACTACTGTAGACTCACTACTGTAGACACACTACTGTAGACATACTAGACTCACTACTGTAGACATACTAGACTCACTACTGTAGACACACTACTGTAGACATACTAGACTCACTACTGTAGACACACTACTGTAGGCATACTAGACTCACTACTGTAGACTCACTACTGTAGACACACTACTGTAGACATACTAGACTCACTACTGTAGACACACTAGACACACTAGACACAGGAGTGAACACATTAGGGCCTTAAAAAGTGAACAACAACGGGTTCAGTTTTTAAACCTTCGGTACGTCGACCGAGCAAAGGGAAGCAGGTCAAAACGTGGTTAAAAGCAGCTCCTGGAGAAACTAGCGGGCCGTGCGGTACCGTGCTGGGTGTGACGGAGCTGCGTCTTCAGCTCCTCAGCGTGGGAGTTCAACCAGCGGCTCCTCTCCTCGCTCTCCGTCAGCCGGGCCCTCAGCTGGGCGCTGCGCTCCGCCTGCAGGCCACACAGGCCCGTGGGAGGCGGGAGTATCAGCGGCCATGTTTGGTGGATCAGGAGGAAGGAAGGAAGCAGTGAAGGAAGAAATAATAAGGACATTTATTAAAAAGAAAAGTAAGAAAGATTGAGGAAAAAAGAAAGATTCAGAAAGAAAGGAGGAAAAGAGAGGGAAACAAAGACAGAAAAGATATATAAAGGAAGACAGAGTGAAGGAAACCAAGCTGCCTGGATGGAGCATCACAACAGTCTCTCCCTGGTGGCACATTTCTACCACAAAGTGAAAAAAGACAGAGCAGACTGCATTGTTTCCCACACTCCGTGAGAAGAGTGAGAAGGAGGAGGAGGAGGAGGCCGTGGCATACTGACCTCCCCCTGGAGCTGGGCCTGCAGCACCTGCCTCTGGCTGTCAAACTCCTCCTGCTCCAGCCTGCGAGCTCCCTGCAGCCTCTGCAGCTCCGCCTGCAGGGCCAGCTGCACCTCGGTCGGCCTGCCGGCATCTGACAGGATGTGGTCAGAGTTAGTACAACTTTCGAAGGACATGATGGGTCAGAGTTAGTACATCTTTAGAAGGACATGAAGGGTCAGAGTTAGTACATCGTTAGAAGAACATGTTGGGTCAGTTAGTACATCTTTAGAAGGACATGATGGGTCAGTTAGTACATCTTTAGAAGGACATGATGGGTCAGAGTTAGTACATCTTTAGAAGGACATGATGGGTCAGAGTTAGTACATCTTTCGAAGGACATGATGGGTCAGAGTTAGTACATCTTTAGAAGGACATGATGGGTCAGAGTTAGTACATCGTTAGAAGGACATGATGGGTCGGTTAGTAGATCTTTAGAAGAACATGATGGGTCAGAGTTAGTACATCGTGAGAAGGACATGATGGGTCGGTTAGTAGATCTTTAGAAGGACATGATGGGTCAGAGTTAGTACATCTTTAGAAGGACATGATGTGATCAGAATTAGTACATCTTTAGAAGGACATGATGGGTCAGAGTTAGTACATCTTTAGAAGGACAGGACATAAACCCATCAGGACATAAACCGGCCCTGATGGGTTTAGTATGAAACTCCCAATCCAATCAGTTAACCATGTCCAAGGTCCAGGAAGCGTCTTCAGGGAATCTTGCTTGAACACTTCCTGAACCCAGAAGGAGAAGGTTCCCCGACGCTCGGCACCCGTGGGGCTCTGGCTCCCCACCTGCGCGCAGGAGTCTGTTCTCCTCCTTGGCCTCCTCCAGCTGCCTCTTCAGGAGCCGCAGCTCGCCCTGCAGCTCTACCTTCTCCCTCTTCAGACCCGAGTAGTCGCTCACCGCCTCCAGCCGGTCCCTCAGCAGCTCCGTCTGCTGGCCGAGCAGAGACGCCCGCTGCTCCGACGCCTCCAGCGCCACCTACAGAGTCCAGAGGGAACAGCAGCGGACTTCAAACGGTGCGTTCTGAAGTGAAAGGCATAACCACGGAGTAAATAACGAATCATAGAGCCATGTACTGATTGGGTTCCTGCATTTGCATGTTCAGCGGAAATACAAAGCAGACTCCATCTAGAACATGCACTCCGACCAGGGCGTCTGCAGGGGGTCTGCAGGGCGACTGCTGGGCGTCTGCAGGGCGACTGCAGGGCGTCTGCCTCCTGCTGTGCTCACCTGCACACGGCGCAGCTCGGCGCAGGCTTTGAGGTGTTCTTCTGTTTCAGCATCAAGTGCAGCAGAGTCCTTCTGGATGCGTGCCGTTTCCACTGTGGTGAGGAAGACAGACCGCGGGCGTCACACACACTAAGGCATTTCCTCGTATTCATTTTGTACTCACTTCAGAGAAGGTAAATATACAGGCCTTTGTTCCTGTTCTCATTCTCTGTCAGCTGCTCCGTCCTCTTGATGAATTCCTCCTTCAACTCAAGCTTATATCTGACGATGAAGAAGAGACCAGCTCTGTAATAAGCAGTGCAACACGACCACTAACCAGGCCAAGATGAAACATGGTTCAGCCTCAGAGGTGTGCATGTTAAACAGAACATTTAGTTCAGTATGAAACAACAAACATCCAGATGGAGACTAGAAGACAGTGGAATGTGTGCAGGGCTTGGAAGAACTAAACCTAGTTCTCCTAGAATTACCAAAAGATGAAACAAGTTCATCAAAAAAGTATACATTTATTGTGTTTGAGTCTATTTTTATTCTTAATTTTCTGCTTATATTGCCTCTTTTATATTTTTTCATTTGTATTTATATTATATTATATAGCAAAGTTGAACCACCCGAGTAACAAGATTTCACTGCTAGTAATGATGTACATTGTTATCTAGCACGTGACAATAAACTTGAAACTTGAGTTAGAGACCACTGAAATGTTTGTAACAACTGTGACATATTTTGTCACAGTTTTTGTAAACAGATGGTCTACATGTCTTGAAATGTAAAGCATTGATCATGAAGCTCCTAATTGTGGTTTATTTGAGCACTATTTACTTTTTCGTAGTACTATAATATTCAAACATCAGCCTCGAGCCTCGAGCCGTGAGCCTTCAGAGCCTCGAGGTAGTGATGTGCGTAATAGATGTACCTGGAGACTTCACTGTGGAGCTTCTGTTCATAAGTGTCCTCGCTAGTTTTCACCGCCAGCTCCCGCCTCCTCAGAAGATCTTCCATGGCCTTCACCTTGTCTGTGTGAATTCCACATGTCCTGTCGGCAGCGTTACATCACGTTGTGTGAAAGACTGTCTCCTGACGTCGTTCTAACCATTATCGTGTGTCATTATGATTGTTGTTATATACTAGATATGATTCTTCTGTTTTCTCACTATATCAAATGGCCTTACTTTTCAAATCCCTCCATCCTGAGTTTCAGATCGTTTTCTCTGTTCCTCACTTTTTCGATGTCCTTCAAAAGTGTTTGTCTCTGCATGTACACGTTGTTTTCATCGATCTGAGAAACAAAGCAAATACATTTTCCCGTTACGATGGGTGGAGAAATCTATTTTGATACCAAAGCTTGCCTCTCGAGCTGGAGGCAGATAACTGCTGGTGATGGGGCAGTGGTGTTCTCCTGATTCCTGAACATTCGCCTCTCAAGTCGTTCACCTCTTGCTGCTTCTGTAACCGATCGATGGCATGTTTCTCCCGGTTCATCAGCGCGCTGGCCTTCATCTCATACGTCTTCTCCAGGTCTTGTCGGAAGTTTGCAAACTCCTTGTGGGATTTAGCTTTTTCCTCCATCATCACCTTGGCCAGTTCTACATCTTTAAAATGTTGCATCTAAAGAATCATACACAGGAAGAAACATTTTACACAACTGGGCAGGCACTGTACATTATATGATATTTACATCTTGCAGGAAATACTTATGGACTTATGGTTATGAAAAGCCTCTTCTATGAAGCATTTAAGACTTGATATGTAGGCAATTGTACACCCTTTACACTCTCCTTGTACACACACACACACACACACACAGAGCCTACCTTGACCTTCATTTCGGCTTGCATCTGGGTCTCCAGTTCTCTTTTATACGCAGCGAGTTTTGATTCGTACGACATCCACTTGTCTCCCCGGGGATGCAGACTCTCGTATTCCTGGTCAATCATCTTCATCTTGTCAACTATGAAGAATCACAGAGTCAGGGAAACAATGTGTGTGTGTGCGTGTGACAGAATTCCTAATAGCCACAGTAGGTATAGTTATACAAGCGAGGTCAAACGTTTCATTTGTGATTATACCAAGAGACTCTCTGTAACTCCCTGCGGAGGTGGTCTGTGTGTCCGCATCGGAGTGCAACTTGTGGTGCCGGTGATCAGCGAGATGAGTCAGCAGACTGGTCAGGAACCCTGCAGGACATGCACAGTGCTATGGGAGTGTATTCAAACAGCAGCTGGTGTCAAGTCAAAAAGATTACGTTGCATACCCGTTTCAGCCTCACCCTCACTGGAAGTCTGCGGAGAGAGGAGTCATGCAGATATTAAGAGAGAATTGTGAACTAACACAACACTTGAATAACAATGTCTCTTGACCTTTACAAATAATACTTCCTACCAGGGATGTGTAAAGCGGTGAATGATGACTGATCTTCATAAACTGAAGCATGTCCTTCGTACTCATAATCTAGTGGGATTGGCAGAGGAAATGACATCATTAGATATGTGAAGCATATAAACTGGATGAATAGATACAGCAGGGGCTCTCTTACCTTGTCTTTACGCATGCTGCTTTCAGGGTAAAACACTGATAGGGTGTACTCATAGCCTGAGGTCTTGAGATAGTCGGCCACTACAGTGTTGGCCGCTGTGACCAGGAGAGAGTTGGACCTGGAGGATACCGGCCCGGGGACGGGTTCCCCACCACTCAACAGCGGATGCTTCAACTCCTGGATCAGCTGATTCCGCAGCTGAGTCTGCAGAGAAACCAGGACTGAGTACCAGGCTTCAATAGGGACCAATCATACAGAAAACAAAGTGATGTATAAGAACATCTGCTTACCTTGAGCGTGTCGAGCACACCTTTACTTCTAAAGGTTTGGTAGAGTTTTTTCCTCAGCTCGTCGGGAGACAACAAGTCCTCGCGGGCAGTAGACATAACTGAAGACAGTAAGACAGTAAAACACCCAAACTGGGAAAACAAAGCGAGAGAACGGGAGACCACAGGCCGGACGGTTATCGCACTGCTATCAGAGGTTTAACTTTCAACGATACATGACGCGAACAGGATTATTTGAGCGTGTATTCCTCCTAGCAACCCACATCGTTGCAGAGCGGCGTCTCATCTACTTCAGGTTCAAACCGACCTCCTTACAGCGGCGCCTACCAGTGACGTCACCAATCTAAAATCAACATTAGAATAACACAACCACAATAATCTGTATCACAGGAAATACGGTTTAGTTTAACTTTTCAAAATGATTCCGGGGTGTTAACAATAACAAATACTTACTATTTAGTACTTAGTATTTAGTGTACTAATACTAGTTGGGGCGTCGCGTCATTGATACGCGACGGAACAAGAGAGCAGCGCAGCCTGACAGGTAAACAAATGTCTGTCTATACGCTGGGTGTTTGAGACGATTCTTTAAATGCAATTGTAGCTTTCATTGTTAGTATTTGTTAGTCTTGGTGGTGTTGCTGTTAAGGATCTGGTCATGTTTTGTGACGTGTGTCTCATGCGTGGATGTGGAGTTAACGAGCGTCTGTGGAAGGCTAGCGCTTCCTTGCCATGGTTAGCATGAAGCTTGCATTCTTATGTCCTGTCTTTTGTCTAAACGGTTACGTTGTTTTTGGTTGCAGGACATCTGGTCTCCACTGCTGCAGAGATGTCTGGGAGTTTTTACTTCGTCATGGTCGGTCATCATGACAACCCTGTATTTGAGATGGAATTTCTGCCACCTGGGAAAGCAGAGTCCAAGGTAAACCTCTTTATTGGATGTGATGTCTCTCAGGACAGGTCGGGGTGTGTGGGAGCCTGCTGACACACTACTGATCCAAATGATGAGCAGTGTCTGAAGTCACTTTGTAAAATGAGCGGAGTGGTCAGTCACGCACTTCGCGACTGAAGGACACCTTTTACCTGCAGGCCATCAGGCTTCTGAACCGCTGAACTCTTCCCCTAACGCTACCTCAAACCCATTGTCAATAGCCACTGATGTAAATACTTATATGCCGTCATTATTTAATGGGAACATTTAATGGGAACATTAAATAATGTAGCTCAACACTCTTTGTAAGACCATGTAAAATACTGGATAACACTGTAGAATACTTACATGCACTTGCACTTTACTCCTGCACATCTGTATCGTGTCATATTTTACAACTGCTTCCATCAAAGCTCATGTACAACCCATCCAGTTTATGTATGATGTAAATACTACATGCTACAAATCATTCTCCGTTGCTGCTCTTACTGTTATTCAGTACTTATTGTATTTAATTTAATTTAACTGTTTTCTTTAATTTACCTTCCATGTTGGAACAGGCCTCGTCCAATACCTTTCATTGTACAGTATGACTATAAGTGATGCTGCGCATTTGACAATAAAGGACTTGAATATTGAATCTTGAACTGTGCCCTTGTGCATTTCTCTTGGACAGGATGACCACCGTCACCTGAACCAGTTCATTGCCCATGCAGCTCTTGATCTGGTGGATGAGAACATGTGGCAGTCGAACAACATGTACCTGAAAACTGTGGACAAGTTCAATGAGTGGTTTGTTTCTGCCTTTGTGACAGCTGGACATATCCTTTAAAACGCAAGAGACCATTCCATCCCAAGGAACCAAGACTAGTCCAAAGAACTGTTGTATTTAATCTAATCTGTGTTCCACAGATCAACCAACCATACAAGAATACTTTATTTTACAATTGAAACCTCAGCAGTAGTTTGCTATATTATCATACAGCTATTGAATGCAATGTCTGTATCAGGATAACACATCAGAAGACGTTTTGCTGAGTGAATGTTTAGTGCAGTATCATATTTTAAGAATGTTGTTTGAACAGGGAATGGCTTCCTTATCTATTTCACACATCTGAGACTCATCATGCTGCATGACATGCGACAAGAAGATGGAATAAAGAACTTCTTCAATGATGTTTATGATTTGTACATAAAGGTAAGTTACCTGCTTTTCATTTGTATGCTATTAATAACTCATGTATGGTGATTATTTTTCGACAATGTAATGTATGTATTCCTGTTTCCTTTTTTTCAGTTTGCAATGAACCCCTTCTATGAAGTCAATGCTCCGATACGATCCACAGCGTTTGAAAGAAAAGTCCAGTTTCTGGGGAAGAAACACCTCTTGAGTTGATCAGCTAACCTCCAGAATTAGTGTTATCGGTTTTGTAAATATTATCTTTGAGGAATGCTCATGTTAATCTGCTTTTCCAGTCTTCTATTAGTCAATATATGTCATGAAAATAAGAAACTACACTATAGTCTTTGTAATTTATGCTAATTTCTTTCTTGAATAAATATTTCAATTATGTGAAGTTATATAAAGCACTATGTAGTTCTTAACCAGTTAGTCTTGAAGGGCCTCACACTGAAATACCCTTCTAATGGGGACGGACAAACTCAATCAAAAGGGAAGAAACCTGAGAATGAACACAAGGAGTGCAGAAAGGGCAGACATGTAATTGTAGCAAATATTGGTTGATGGGCCTAATGACTTCAACAAATATCTAACGGGCCACGTTCCTGTCTGGAGCACAGCCCCTGCCAAGGAGAACAGAGCAACTGAAGTCAGTCCAGCTGTGTGCAAAAAAGAATGTCCTGTACTGCAACATGACATTTGAAAATGAATGTATTGGTATCTATTATAATACAGTACATAACTACATGTACACAAGGATGTTCTGCATATCTTTTATTAATAATTTTGACTTGGAAGTTGTTACATTATCAGATAGAAATTAGTAGTGGATGAGACGGGATTAATAAACAGGAGCATTTTAAATTAGTACAAACAATATGCAGACAAAAGGTCTAAATATTGGTGTCAAACCTTTAGCAAGTGCTTTAATAAAATATTATAGCTTATGTCAATACAATAGATCAAATACAATTTAAATTGCACATGTTAAACAGTGTTATTGATTCCAATCAGGATAAAGAAACACAAATTATTTCTAGAGAATAAATACACAATGCCATGCATGTTTACTTGCTTGAATTGGTGTAATGGAGGTTTCATCCCTTTGTGCTCCTGGCACAGAATCATGAAAAATACACCAACGAGGCCAAAAGGTGCTGTAGTTGTGAATTGCATACATCTCTAACTGTTACGTAACTACCACTTAGACATACATTAAAACTAATGAAGGCCTGTTGGAATGACAGCGGCAAGGCAATTGTATTACAAAAATGACTATTGTGATATGGCTGTCCAATACCAACATCGAGAATTTGGAGGGCAGAAATGTTATCCACTTGTTATCCAAGTGTTTACACCTCACATGGCATAGAATGTATTTTCTATTAAATCAAACATTTCATGAATTGAAAAGGAAATAACTTCTCAAACCCAGCGATAACTCCCTACACCCATACGACAAGCTGTGTCCTGAAATCTATTCAAGCGTGTGACACGCAGAGCGGAACATCTCCATGTTTTCAGTTGACAAGAGTAAGACAAATTTACCGTCACCTTTCCTTTAAGTACAGGGGAGCCGGGCCAAACCCCCCCAGCGGCAGCACGCCGCCCCCCAGCCAGACAGCAGCATCACCTGCGGTCAAACAAGCCGGGCGGGAGACCCCAACCAGACGCGCTACGAACAGCAGCTGGAGGCAGAGCGCGGCTTCCTGTGCAGGTTCACTGTGTCCGTGGGGATGAGGTGATCAGTCCTCTCCTCCATGGCCAGCACCCTGCGCACGGCCTCCTCGAAGGCCCCGGACACGTTGGTGGCGTCCTTGGCGCTGGTCTCGTAGTACGGGTAGTTCCCGTTCTCCTGGCACCACTGCCGCGCGTCCTCCGCGGACACCTGGCGCTCCGTCACGTCCACCTTGTTCCCCAGGACCACGAAGGGGAACTTCTCCGGCTCCTTCACGTCCGCGTAATAGATAAACTCCTTCTTCCAGTTGCCCATGTTGAGGAAACTCTGGCTGTCGTCGACGCTGAAGGTGAGCAGGCAGCAGTCGGAGCCGCGGTAGAAGGGAGTCCGCAGGCTGCGGAAGCGCTCCTGGCCGGCCGTGTCCCAGATCTGGAGGGTGACCATGTGGCCGTCCACCTCCAGGTCCTTGTTGAGGAACTCCACGCCGATGGTGTGGAAGAGGTGCGTGTCGAACTTGTTGGTGACGTAGCGGTTCATGAGGGAGCTCTTGCCCACGCCGCCGTCACCCAGCAGGATCACTTTGAGGAGGGAGGTTTTGGCTGACATGGCTGTTCACGTCCACGGAGACACCGACCACAGCACCCAATGTACCTGGGGATGAGACGCAGTGCGCGCGTCACAAAACCAATGTTGGTTTCCAACCACAGAATATTAAAAAACAGGCTTCGACTCACTGTCCACAGGCCACCTGATCCGATGGCCCCCTTGGGCCAGCAGGACTTGTATGCATTCAAAACTACTGGACTCACACAGACTTGCTCGGGTTGTCCTCCTGCACCTGCCCAGACCATGAAGTGTAATAAGTCGTCCTGAGTCACACAGTGCGGCCCTGTCTCATGGTGTGTGGAACATCTGGCACTGAACAGCTGGAGGGACACAACAACAACAACAACCACAGGCCCGTAGACACAATGTCAGCAGAAGGCCCTTTACTGTTCGGAGCCTGAACTGTACATCATGTGACTGCAAAATCTGTCCACCCTCAATTTATTACTGGACACACACACACACACGCACGCACGCACGCACACGCACACAACAACACGCGCGCGCGCGCATGCACACACACACACACACACACGCGCACACAGCAACACACAGCAACATAAACCAACACACACAGTGAGTGAAGCACGAAGCTAGGACATCTGGATCAACAGCGATGTCAAGTTGCCCTCACCATACCCCTAAATAAACCATGTCATCGAGTTCAGTGCACTTTGTTCCTCTACCTTCGGTGACGGGTCTGTCGTGTTGAGCAGAAATCATGTAACAAACGGCTGGAAAAACACCCGATTCCAATGACTCGGCGCCAACGTCGGCTACCAGCTGCTAGCAAGCTAAGGCTAGCAACGTCACCCACGTCACGTGACCAAGCGAACCTCCAGCAGTCAGGCAACGTTCGAAGTCGCACGACACGGTGGTGACTACACGTTACGGAGGTTCACGGGGGCACACGGAAATGCACGATGACTAATAATCAATACCGCTGCTGAAGAATGCGACGGAGTTCTCTCGTGTCCTAGTTGCGGCACGCATTTACATGTGAACAAGCGTACGTTCCGAAGTTATTAATCAATTCCTACGGGCTTCGGACGTACCACGCGTGTGCCTCCACTATCTTTCGACAGAGGGTGACATTTAGCTGACAAACGTACACACTGTGTGTGTGTGTGTGTGTGTGTGTGTGTGTGTGTGTGTGTGTGTGTGTGTGTGTGTGTGTGTGTGTGTGTGTGTGTATGTGTGTGTGTGTGTGTGTGTGTATGTGTGTGTGTGTGTGTGTGTGTGTATGTATGTATGTGGGTGTGTATGTTTGTGTGTTTATGTGTGTTTTTGCATCGATGCATCTGTTTGTGT
>OMKQ01095060.1:0-12300 GCA_900302335.1 Phycis phycis
CCCCCCCCCCTTTCTGTAGTTTTTTTGGAAAGTAAAAAAAAAAAAAACTAAAGTAAAAAGAAAAAAAAAATGTTGACTATTATTGCCAAGCTTTTCCAGTGTCAAAGGTTAAGTTCATAACACAGACACAACCAACGTGACACCAGGTCTACGACCAAATAACTTCCCCAGTGTAGCGCAGCCATGCAGAGGCCAGCAGGGTTCTGTTATTTTTAGACACCCTCCATCTCCACACTTCACTGTTCTCCCCCCCCCGAACTCCACCTCGCCTTGTGTCTTCATGTTTTGCGGGTCCCCTGGTACCCCCACCCTCTGTCAGCCCCCCTACTCCTGCTGCCACCACGGCCGCTCCCCACAGCCACATTGTCGCCATGCAGACGGAGACACTGGCTCCAGCCCTGGCAGATAGCAAGGCCCCCGGACCGGCCACGCCCTTCAGCTCTGCAGTGCCCCTCCGCATCCTGAACAAGGGCCCTGACTACTTTCGGAGACAGGTACAGCGTTTTGTTGTACATGTGTGTGTATGTGCATTTTATAATGCTTTGCAATTTGTGTGTGTGTGTTTCTTTGTGTGGATTTGTCTTTTGTATTTTGACTGTTATATTGGTAGTCTTTGTCACATTGTCATAAATCATAAACATTGACCAGTGAAAAAGGAATTCTGCCTGTTTATAATTTGCTTAATTTTGTCTAGTGGTCAAATTGAAAGTCAACCACATGCAAGTATGAGTTGGTTTGTGTTGAGGATTATTCAAATCAAGGTGCAGTTTCCAAGTCTTTGGTCCCAAATAAACCATAAAACCCCCAAAGAAACAACCATAAAACTATTAATCACAGGCTCTTGCAGTATACCCCAACAACCAGCCCCCTCTTGCTACATGGTTTACTCTCTTACTCTCTTCTACTCTCTTTATTCATCTCTAACAACAGTATAGCAAAACACATAATGAGGGAGGTCCTATCAGAGGCCTGTCAATCGATGCCTGTTCTCTAGGTTATACAATACAAAAATGTGCAACCCCTGTATTTCCTATTGGGTACCATTTTTGGGATACAAACAAACTATCTGTTCCCTCTCTAAATGTATTAATAGGCAGGATGTTATACCTGGGTGAGATTGGCATCCTTGGTCTGTGGAGGATCTATTGTTTGACTGATACGAAAGAAAGAAAAGAAAGGCCATTTAATGCTAATCCCATCCCTATAAATGCTTCCTGATGAACTCTTCAAGAACAGTGACAGACAGAGGTCTGGCAGGGATGAGAACGGGGTGAATTAAATAATATTAACTGTTATTATATTAACAAATATTGTATTTCAGGTTGAGCCGAACCCAAAACGGTTGAGTGCAGTGGAAAGACTGGAAGCAGACAAGGCTAAGTACGTGAAGAGTCAAGAAGTCATCAATGCAAAGCAGGAACCAATCAAACCGCCGATCCTGGCCAAGCCCCTCATTTGCCCCGCCCAACTCAGCAAGAGAGGTTCTGTGGGAGGAGTAGGGAATGGAAGCGGAATGTCGTTCAAAGCTTCCAATAACAACGCCAAGTCGGACACCTGTGCCACGTCCAGCGGGGACATCTGCAAGCGGGAGAATCTGAACCTGGAGATGCTGAAGAACCTCCTGAACTCCTCCTCCTCACCGGGTGCTGGATCGGAGTGTCCAGGTGGAGGTGCCAAAAGTGCTGTGTTGCTGAGGTCATCAGGAGGAGGGTCCAGGAGCTGTACTCGATCCAGGTAAATGGTTAGAACAAACCCAACAACAACGACAACAAATCGGATCAGTAATGTTCCCTCTAAACACAGGCAGGGCAAATGTTTTTCCTTTGGGCCCCAGAGGGCCAAATTCTATTAGAATTATGTTACAGATTAGAATTGCATGCCGTAGTCTTGGCCACTGTTATATATTGAATACAGTGTACACTGCCTCCAGAGCTAATGTTCTAATCTCTTGCACAACCGAATTTAATTTCATCGTGGTGACTCTTTGGCCTCTTTGCATTCCTCTTCCTATGTTTCATATTTGTGTCTCATTATGCCTGTTATCCCTATCCCCAGGATGCCACTGACATACCGCTCCACAATGACCTTGAATGAGCAGCCACTGGAAACAGCACCCAGCCCCAGCACCTCCCACTCTCTCCGGTCCTTCTCACATTCCCTGAAAGTCCCTCTGGGCCATAGCAGTGGGCGTCGCAGCCCTCAGCAAGGAGGAAACCTCAACCTTAGCAGACAGGTCCTGGATGAGAGAGGAGTAGCAGGAAGGCGTTTTGAGCGATCCCACTCTCCACTGCCCCCCCTGCTCACCTCCCACTCGTCTTCAGACCTGCTGCGGCTGTGCAATGGCAAGCCGCTCCGCACCGCCCGCTCCAGCAGCTCCTCCGCTCCGCCTCTTCCTCCAAAGCCCAACCCCACCTCACTGCCGCCTCCTCTCCTGTCTCTCTCTCTGCCCCCGTACCGGCAGGGCCAGTCCTCCTCCCCCTGTGACGCCGCCACGCCCCCTCTGTCCCTGCCCTGCCAACGAGGCGACCCCTCCAACGCTTCTAGCGACCCAAACCTGGAGCTGGGCTGCTCTGTGGCCCGCCGGCCGTCCCTCCACCGCTCCAAGTCAGACCTGTCGGACCGATATGCCCGGGCTGGTGCCGATGTTGAGCGATTCTTCAACTACTGTGGGCTGGACCCAGAGGAGCTGGAGGCAGTCGGCCCAGAGAACTTCACCAGGGCCAACTCAGACATTGTCAGCCTCAACTTTCGCTCGGCCTCCATGATCTCCTCAGACTGCGACCGGCGGTCTTCCCACGAGGGGCTGTCGGACGCAGAAGACTGTGAGGCCGAGGAGGAGGAGGCAGGGGAGCGAGTGCCTTATGGGATCTCGGCTGTGGAGCGCAACGCAAGAGTCATCAAGTGGCTTTATAGCATAAAACAAGCACGAGAGACGCAAAAGGTCTCTCATGTCTAAGACCGGGGACATCAAGCAGACAGTTTTATTTGTGTCGGAAAAACAACAAGACATATGAGGTCACTAAAGAGTCCAAAAAGTGACCACTTCATTTGTTGAGTTGAGGCTAATGGCAACATTGAGAAATGTGCATCAAAGCAAGTGATCCATTTTCTCTGTCTGGATGTGAATACAAGCAGAAAACAAGAAGGTAGACTGTTGATCTCTATGGCAAAGTATACACAGACAGATAGCATATATAGAGCTCGACAGACCATACTTCATACTACGTACTTCTAAACACAAAGGGTGAAAAACAGGGTGAGCATGACAGGTAGATTTGTAACTAGCAGAGTGACAGCTTGGTGTCATAGAAACAGAGATCCACAAGTACGCTGTAATTTGTACGACAATGGCTTCATGTGTGGATCAAATGTTTCTTGATGGACACAAAAATCTTCCATCCACAAAGGCAGTACCTGTGTTTGTTTGAATAAATCTCTTGTTCCTGTTGCTTAACCACTGCTAGTACAGTACAAGGCAGTTACTTGGTCACCATACAACGGGATTATTTAGGTGATAACTTTTTTCAAACCATTGATTACCCTGAGAAAAAATAACCCTTCCCAGAAGTGGAGAATTTTAATTCAAGTTAGGACGCACTTCAATCTGTTATATGAGTAATGTTGCAACACTCGAGTGACCCTGGTAATGAAAGGTTTTTGACTTGATTATCACGCAGACCAATCCAATGTGACAGACAGGTGGTGGTGTTGTGGTGCTAGATTTTGCAAAATAATTGCAATGCTGGATTGTATGTGTTAGGGTTGCTCCAATTACATAACCAACTCTGTGCTAGCCAACAGTTTTGCCTTGTGTCATTCAGTACACTTTTAATGAAAAGGCCCACTTGAAATAATGACACAAAACCAAAATCAAATGTTCACTCTCTGATACAGGCCAATAGCATTGTAGCAATAAGGGAAGTAGACTTGGAAATAACTTTTTGGGTGATTATTTTGGCGTGTTGCATTCAGATTCAGTTTTTTTTATTGATCTCGGGGGACAATGTTGATTTGGAAACAGTTTGTCACAATGCTATAGATTTTTTTTAAGAAACATCACAATGTTTGTCAAATATGTGAACGTACTTTCCTCACTGAAAGGTTAGCACCTTCATGCATGTTCATAAAGTATGTCAATGAGTCAACTGGGAATTTGACTCTATTGCCTAAAGCTTCAAATGTTGTTTTTGACATTTAAAGTCAACATTTCTTACAAAATGGACCATAACGAGTCTTCCCTTATATGTTTGCCTTTTAAAAATGCGGAAAGTAGCAGCTTGACAGACCGTTTACCTTTCAGAAGGCAGGGATAACAGAGAAGACTGCTGTAATTTTTGGAAATATCAAAATGTTGGACTGGAATCATTTGACTACAGATGGATTATAATGCACAATTTATTAATACTTAATATTTTCATGCACTTTTAAGCTTAAATCTGAACCAGTTTACTTTCATTACCCTGTGATAAACTATAGTTTGCTTTGTTTATCTTGACAATCTTTCTTGTGTTTGTGTATTCTTAGGAGCCTTGTTTTAACATGTCTGCTATTGTGCATACATTTCAAATGACTATGTTACAAATACAAAAAAAGTCCTTGCATTTAGGTCATCATTTCATGTTGGGTCATTTAGAAACTGGTCGACAATTGATCATAGAGACCATATTGTGTGCATTTATATTAATTCTGAGTAACAGATGACAGATTACAAGATACTGGCTGAGCGGTGGGCAGATTTGCAAGAAAATTGCCGCATGACCGTAATGTCATTGGTCAACCCCTTGGCAAACATTAAAGGCACAGCTAGAAATATATGTCTAGCAACTGCTATAACACCGGCAGTGCATTTTTCCCAGACAACATAGGCCTTATTATTTTAGCTACAGTGCTGAGCTGTTCCAGAACCGTGCATTCAACTGATCCCTACAATATCACCCTGCTTATCAGGGCTTCTAATGTATTTGTTATGCAGGTTAAACATTGTTTTGCTTTTTAGGGAATTACTAAATACAACATACAAACCTGTATATACTTATAACATTGAAAAAAGCTACCTCCACACTTTTATCTCTAGGTTATTCTCTGAGACATACCCACCACCACAGTACCAGCAGTAAACCCCAGCATTGCTTGTCGTGATGAACACCCTGAGCGTTTCTAAACCAGCAGGTTCAACATGTACATCTCACGGTGTAAGGTACAACCTGGGTCCCTTTTCCGTGGATGTCACTCTGGTGGCAACATATCAGCAGGGCCTAAAGCCATATGTAGTTGCAACAACTCCTCAGTCTAATGTAAGAACCACTCATGGTGTGTCTCTCCTGTCCTTAGTTCTGTATCCTGGTTCCCATCTCTCCAGTTTCACAGTAAAATCAAAACAAATAAACTCACAGCTCCAGTCCAGAACACACTTCATCACACACTGAAAAATCTATAGGGCTGTGGGAACCTGTTGCTGTCTATGGAACATTTTCCATATTCTCCAATGATCCTCGGTATTGTGTACATTTGGCAAATTGTATCAATGTCCCATCATTGACGAGGTTTGTGTGATATAACTCACAATACAACACATTCAAAGTGCAAAACAAGACAAAACAAGAAAAAGCAAAGTTATCACTCAACTACTGGAGATGTTCAGTGTTCACAACTTTCATGAGTAACAACTTTTTTTTCTGCATTCTATATGAGAAAACTAGGCTGGAACTTTGCAATGTCCAACCGGAAACAAGACTGCTTGACTCCTTGCTGGATTGGATATCAATGTGTCAATAGTTGTTTTACTATGTTTTAGAGGAGGTTTAGTATTATGTATGTACATTTTAAACAAGAAGCAACAAATGTTAGCAAGGAATGTTGATAACAATCAAATGTATTGTGGCAGTTGAACCTTGGAGCTGACTAGGAATGAATCTCATCCTCCAATCCTCCAAGACTTACAGACTGGCGGTTACATTTGGCAGTATACCGCACAATTTGTGCCAATACACACAAACTCAGGTCTGGGTATCCAAATCTGATTCTGCCTACTTTATAGTAGTATGGATAGCAATTCAGCCCTAATGTGGACAAATAACAGGGTGCATGATTAGAACTATGTGCCATACTGCTACACACAATTTTCCATTCAAGTATCAAGTGTGGATGGCAGGTCTGTCACCTAGGGCCTTAGAGGCATGAGGTTCAAGACTATCCCGTAGCAACCAGTCTACCAAGGTTAATTACTTTTCCACACAATCTATTCAATTGTGACAATGACAGCAGCGTTGAGCTACAGCCAATGAGAACATGACAAGACAAGGGGAAGGGTCATTACACAATCTGAAATTATCTTCCAGTGTGTACACCACAATGACTTCAAGATACCTAATTATGACCAAAAGTTGTGTATTGTGAACAGTACAGAAATTTGACAATGTTGACATTGCTGTGTCATGTGTAGGCTCTAATTCTATCAGGCTCAATTGTCAGACCTGAGGATTAATGTCGATGGGTGTGAGGGATTCTCCACATATGCCGGAATTGATTGTGAACATACCAGTTGTCTAGAAAAACGTCCTACTAAGATGAGCTCTGATTCCCTCTGGTGTGCTTTGCAGTGTGTTGGTTTGCACTAACACAGTATGCAATTCACTTAAGCACACACTCTTTGAAAAATTACTCTTGTCTGTCTTTAATGCTTATCTTGTACCAAGGCTCTAGTCCAGTCCCTCCAGGAAAGTATCAATGCTACTCTCTGTTGTGAATCTATTGACAATTGACAATTCATCCCCTTGCATTTTCTTCAATCTTGTCATTGATGTGTTTTGTTTTTTACAGATGCATTTCTTCTGTGGTACTTGCTTTGTTTTTTTAATGTGTAAATGCTGTAACGAAAAAAGAGTATTATTTGTGAATTTTGTTATTGCTTTTTTGTCTTGAGGTTTGTGTAATGAAAGAGTATCAACAAGTGAATAAATTGGGTCCTCGTCTTTGGTACATAGCAGTCAGATCAAATCCTAAACACAGTCGTTCTGAAGATTTCCTTGATTGTTTTTCATCGTGAAAACTATTACATTTGCTTGCATCAAATAAAATTGTGTATATGTTTAGTCCCTTAAACATTATCATTACTACATTCTGAGTGTGATAGATATGGAGGATGTTATGTAAACCAACTATCACTCGACCCATATCGAACACTAATGATTTCTGCCCGTCTCTTTGTGGCCATAGTGAACAAGCAAACGTGCAGCTCTGCACTTCCAACGGACTGGGGATGGAGTTCACGTGATCACGTCATTTGTAATTTAAGGAAAACCGAGAAGCAGTGCTTCAAAATGCATCACTAGATGGCAAGAGATTTGGTAAAGGGAAAACATTTATATACTAGCAAGCACAAGTGGGAGGATGGAGCTTACTATAAGGAACTAATGGAAATAAAGAGAAACTCATAACTAGGTTTAAGATTTGACCTAGCGCCAACATGTCAAACAGCAAATACCAATTTGAAGAAACTAGAAAAAAAGGGCTCTCAGGATTTGGAATATTGGACGGAAACTGCCTAGTAATGCCTTTGAGAAAAAGTAGAGTGTAAGGGGTAGTGAACTCAAAATCGTTTTGTTTTTTTCATGTCTTATATGTTCTTCCACATTCCACAGTATACTCATCGATGTCACAAACATCGATGAGTACGTGAGGTGTGTGTGGATGTGTGGAGCCCTCTCTAGGCAGCAGTCCGAGAGACCCTTCTAGTATTACACCATGTTGTGTGAGGCAGTGCGGCTTTGTGAAGCTCCATCTGGGCAGGGTTGATTTTGATGTCCAAGACAGTATCATGCTTCTCGGACACCGCTACGGTTTGTTGTGCATTTCATATACAACATTGCGCATCATAACGTTCCTACACAATGCCGAAACAGTATCAGAAATGGGTCATAGCCATAGGGATAAAATGCCCCACTGATCCTTCATAGGACTCTTCGCCCAAACCAATTGTTTTCATCTAAAAGTATTTGAATGCGAGCTGAAACAGGAGGTTCATGTTTTTTAACTTTTGTATTTTTACAGTCTTTAAGATGTCTGATAAACAAATGTTGATGATCCCCACCGGAAATATTGTCACCTGTATCTCTATTCTGGCTATATTGGTTGCCACCCTGGATTCCTAGAAAATCTACATAATGTCTTAACAGTACATTATGTAACGACAAATGTCTTTTTCAAACTGTTATATATTTGTAATGCTTTAGGTGTCTGATAAACATGTTCTCCACTTTAAAATGAATCAATTTGAAACCCAAAATACGATAGAAGCTATTTGGTGAAATCTGGTGCCACACTGTAACGGTGCTGGCCCGTCTTCCCACCTTCTCTACTAACAGCCAACGTTGATGATAATCTGGGAAACTAAAACTGATGCATGCTAATGTTCATCAAAAAAAAGAGAAAGGAGATATTGATGGTGAGTCTGAAGACTATACTCCTTTACCAAGTTTGAAGCTGCCTTGAAGACATTAGGGAAAAACAAAGTCAACACTGTTATACCATAATAGCTAATTGGCTGGTGATGATGGTGACAAATCAGAAGACCTTGGTCCTGAAACTTTTATTATGTACATGGCTTTGAGTATGCAGAGTTCACACCACTCAGTAATTTTAAAGAGTCTGCAACTGACAAGCTGACTCTGCTACACAGCATTCATGATAGACGTCTCCAAGAAGCTCTTGATTCCATTTCACATGGAGGATGTCTGTAATTTCATTCCAGAGAGTCTTGTAGGTGCCAATTTAGAAACAACTGGTTATTATCGAGCCTGCTACCAAAAGTTTACAAAGAACCAGAGACGCTTACAGGAAAGACCTACTGTGACATCTTAGCAAGCTTAGAAAGCTGGAAGTGAAAGTATTGGGAAAGACCAAACGACGCATCAAGTTCCCAGTATATAAGGCTAAGGAGGGAGCATTGAAGGAGCCTACATGGAAACAGATTACGCCTCAAGCCTTTGAACTACCACCTTCAACCTGAAATATGCAAAGCATAAGGGAGTCACATCCCAAGGTAAAGCCCTTGCTATCAACCCTGTCAGTGAAACAGCCCATACTACCATGGCTGCTGCACGTCAGATGTCATTTAATGCTGTACTTGATGTCATCTAAGACAAAGCGATAAAAGAACAAGATTGTGCGGCTTGCATCACTGCGTCTTGTCTACACCCAAGAGTTGGAGGGAAATGGTTTCCCCGATCCAGAAGAGTACAGAAGTGAGAAACCAAAGAGCAAACTTGAGAAGCATGAGGCGATTGGCATTTCTATGATCACGGGAGAGGCAGCTTATCCATCTCAGATGCAGTGACACAAGCATATAAGATGGGGAGCAAGGACAAATATGAAGATGTGGCCCTTCTTCTTCATGGTACAATCCAGAAGACATACAGAGAGTCAAATTCTCTTCCTTGGCCTCCCACAGCTGATGATCTGGTCATGTCCTTGGATGACCTCCTCCCAACTAATCTCATGAGGTTCCTGACCCTCATCATTTCTGGTGATGCTGACTTGGAGAAGAGTGAGAAGACAAGACTCCTTGTGCTGTCTATGAGTCAGGTATGACATAACTCTCCACTTTGATATATTTTTTGCCTTTTAATATTGCACATGTTTTATTTTGTGTACACTGTATTTGCTTGAACACTTCAATTGCTTTTTTTTTATTATTTCAGGACATGGGCATTCCCATGTATATTGTTTCATATGTTTATATTATAGTAGATATTTATATTTTACCTTTGCACTGCCTTTTCTTCCCGGAGTATTGTAACAAATGCAATTTCCCTCGGGGATCATTAAAGTACTTCTGTCTGTCTGTCTGTCTGTCATCTGTCATGCTGTGACAAAAGGAGAGTGGAAGTTGCCTAAGCATATCCTCCTCTGTACCACTAAACAAACTGTAAACAACTGACTACTATTCTTAGTAGGCTAGGTCACTGTGAAACTTACGTGAAACTCTTCAGACTCAATATAATTTTCTTTCTTGTGTTTCTTTGACTTAGACTTGGGCATGATTAGCAACAATCACCAACTAGCCAATTAGCTATTATAGTATAACAGTGTTGACTTTGTTTTTCCCGAATATCTTCAAGGCACCTTCAAACTTGGTAGAGGAGTATATTCTTCAGACTCACCATCAATATCTCCCTTCTCTTTTTTTGAGGAACATTAGCATGCATCAGTTTTAGTTTCCCAGATTATCATCAACATTGGCTGTTTGTAGGGAAGGTGTGAAGACGGGCAAGCACCGATACAGTGTGTATTCACAAAATAGCTTCTTTCATATTTTGGGCTTGCAAAGTCTAGACTTTCTGATGGCCTTCAGTGTTATTGACTTTCCACCACCCTTATTGCTTATTAAGTTTAAAATTGATTCAAATCTAAATCAAAACCTGGCATAATATTTTAAAGTGGGGAATATGTTTATCAGACACCTAAAGCATTACATCAAGCAATATATAACCGTTTGAAAAAGACATTTGTCGTTACATAATGTACTGTTAAGACATTATGTAGATTTTCTTTTTTGCATTTTTGGAAATCCAGGGTGGCAACCAATATAGCCAGAATAGACATACATGTGACAATATTTCAGGTGGGGATCATCAACATTTGTTTATCAGACATTTTAAAAACTGTACAAATACAAAAGTTAGAAAACATATCAATAGGGTCCATAGGGGAGGAGTTCCAGTGATCCAATGTTACCGATTTTTTTGTGTTTATTTCGAGTTGTTATGCACCATACATCATCTAATCCTCATATCTATCAATTCCTCATGCAAAGACAAAGAGAAAATGGGGTGGATTGTGTCTGTACAATGTATTGTTCAGGATCTATGTAGATTTAAAGCTTTAATTTTTCACAGCCGAAAATCTAGCACAGACACAAAAGATGGTCCAAAAAATCATACATTGGACAATAATTTGTGCGGGGAACATCACAATTCCTTTACTAGACACCTTAAGGATTACAAAAAGTGTCATGGTCTGTGTCTGTGTAGTCATGTTTTGGTTGGTTTGCTCTGCATTTCCCCTGTGTCCTGTTTTCCCTCCTCTGTTGATTGCCCCATTGTGTTCACTTGTGCCTTGTTCCCTCACCTGTCTCTGGTTTGTAATTTGTTATTTGTGTATTTAAGTCGTAGCCGACAGACAAGTCTGGCTACAAAACAACTACGCTACCTCGCCCGGGATAGGGAAACCGGGGCCCCCTACTGGAGCCAGACCTGGGAGGGGAGCTCGCCCGTGAGCGTCTGGTGGCCGGGCCTTGACCCATGGGGCTCGGCCGGGCACAGCCCGAAACGGCTACATGGAGGAGCCGCTGTCCTGTGGGCCCACCACCTGCAGGGATAGGCATCGGGGTCGGGTGCTATGCAAAGGCGGGGGCCTGGGCGTGCTGATCCCCGGCATCGCAGACTTGCTCTAGGGACATGGAATGTCACCTCTCTGGTGGGGAAGGAGCCGGAGCTGGTGCGGGAGGTGGAGCGGTACCAACTAGATATAGTTGGGCTCACCTCAACGCACAGCACCTGGCTCTGGAACCAAACTCCTGGAGAGGGGCTGGACTCTCTCCTTTTCTGGAGTTGCCATGGGTGAGAGGCGCCGGGCGGGTGTGGGGATACTCACAAGCCCCCAGCTGAACGCCGCTGTGTTGGAGTTCTCCCCGGTGAACGAGAGGGTCGTCTCTATGCGACTACAAGTTGTGGAGGGGAAGGCTCTGACTGTTGTGTGTGCTGATGCACCGAACAGCAGTTCGGAGTATCCAGCCTTCTTGGAGTGTCTGGGTGGTGTCCTGGAGTGTCTGGGTGGTGTCCCAAAATCCCCATCTGGGGATTTTGTAGTTCTACCGGGGGACTTCAGCGCTCACGTGGGCAACGATGGAGAAACCTGGAGGGGGGTGATTGGGAGGAACGGCCTGCCTGATCTGAACCCGAGTGGTGCTTTGTTATTGGACTTCTGTGCTAGCCATGGATTGGCCATAACAAACACCATGTTCAAGCATAGGGTGGGTCATAAGTGTACGTGGTACCAGAACACCTTAGGCCAAAAATCGATGATCGACTTTGTGGTCGTATCATCAGATCTGTGGCCGTATGTCTTGGACACTCGGGTGAAGAGAGGAGCATAGCTGTCAACTGATCACCACCTGGTGGTGAGTTGGATCAGATGGCGGGGGAGGCTGCCGGACAGTAAACCCAAACGTGTGGTGAGGGTGAACTGGGAACGTCTGGTGGAGACCCCTGGCCGCGAGGCATTCAACTCTCACCTCCGGAG
>OMKQ01095061.1:0-2500 GCA_900302335.1 Phycis phycis
GTGCACTCGTGCTTGTTACGTGTGTGTGCTTATGCGTGTATGTGTGTACTTGTGCGTGTGTGTGGTGTGTGTGTGTGTGCGTGCTTGCGTGTGTGGGTGTAAGAGGTAGGCAACTCAACATCATGAGCAACAGGCTGTCAGCGGTTCTCTGTAGCAGCTGTAGTGTTTCCACCTCACGTTCAGCACAGAGCTGCACCCTGCCATGTGTGTGTGTGTGTGTGTGTGTGTGTGTGTGCGTGTGTGCGAGGCATTCCAGCCACACATGCATGAGACCATGTGACCGGCGTGCTGGGGTGGTTGTTCACCCGGGGGCCAGATGAGGTGGCTACTGGGTGGGCCTTCTGAGTCAGGAACCGTGGCGCTTTGAGCACAGCCCCGCTAGGTGTTGTGCTAGCCCTAGCCCAGGGCTGTGGTGGCCCTGAAAACCACCACAGCCCTGGGGCACGGGACGGACTACTGTCTCCTTCCCATGATGCTAACATCGCTAATGCTACTTGCAGCGGTCTTCGGGGGCCCTGTCCCTGAGTGAACCCAGACAGGAGCTCTCTGCGGGTGGTCCCTCTGACTCAGCCCTCAGCCTCGTCCTCGCTCTGCTTGTTGATTTGTTTCGCGTTGTCGGTGTATTCACTCCTCTGATGCAGTATATTTAGCACGAGTGTGCTCTCGGCATCAAGGTAACAGCCCCTTGGTCTGATGCCGTCGGTGTGCGTCAGTCAGGACAGAGTGTGTGACCTTTTGATTTTTGGGTAAACAGTGAAGAGCCTTTTGTTGTACTTTACACGCCCGCGTCTCGTCACAAAGGCTGCACCGCTATTGCTTTTGTGCAAAAGTTTGTGGTGAACTGAAGCCGAGGACTTTTTGACGGAAGTCATTTTGACAAATGACATGGTTATCGGGTGTTTTAGATAAGGACAGACGGTAGCGTTTACTCAGCAAGTCTAGTAGGATCCGCTTTCAAGTTTCACAGTTTAACACTTCTTTGTATCATGGCATCACCTTGGAACTTTTTCCATTCATATATATATATAGATATATATATCTATATATATATATAGACTGTATATGCTTACCCAGGCTGAACAGGGAACAGAAAAGTCTCTGTTGTGTTGAGTTATCCATCCACTAAAACACCACGCTTTCCTTGTCTTCAACCATTTGTTTTTTATCGAGCAGCTTCAGTGATAATGCGGTGCTAATGTGTGTGGTTGTGTTTGTGGTTGTGGGTGTGTGCGTCTGGTGCTGACTGTCCCGCTGTTTTGAATGTGCGTGTGTGCTCACAGGAAAATCAATGTGTGAGTAGTAAGCGTCGATGGAGATTCCAGCTAAAGAGCTCAAAGGTCTCATTTGAATCAATATTCACTTATATTTTGTGATATTTACATCTCCAACTGAAGGGATGTGAAGGGAGTTTTTCTTCATTTCACAATAAGTTATTTTTCTACAGAAAGGTGAAGACACCAAAGGTGAAAGTTCCTCTGCCTCCTAAAAATGACATGCAATAACATCTTCACGTTCACTGAACATGACGTAATGATTACTGCTTCACCTTCACTAGACATGACATGTGATTACTGCTTCACCTTCACGAAACATGACATGTGATTACTGCTTCACCTGCACTGTTTACCACTATGGAAATTCCAAGTACACAGGGTCACAACTCATCAACTATTTAAAGATAGCTCGTTTTCAGGAACAATTTACGCATTTAGTAAGTATAAGGAAAAGATTAGCTAATACGTTTATCTCGTTGTCTATTTAATGTCTTCAACACCATTTAAAACAGAATGAACCAATGAGAACCAAATTCCAGTTGCAAGTTTATGGCTGCTCGTGTTTTTCTGTCATTTGCATTGGCTGGTTGCTCTGTGAAGCCTTGACAGCTGTTTAACATTGTGCAGAAGTGTGAAATTCCATAGAAAATCTATTATTGTTTTGTGACAGGAGCAACGCACTGAAATTGCATCACTTTGCATCATTTTGCGCTGGCATCAGCCGAGAGGGGGCCATCACAAGTGTCAGTTGACCGAGCAAAACGAAAGTTACATTTTCTAGGAGAGAAAATCATGTTTTTGTCTCCCTTGTTCTGTATCTCCTCTCTCTCTCTCTCTCTCTCTCTCTCTCTCTCTCTCTGTCTCTCTCTCTCGCCTTTATCCATTTATCTCACCCCCTCTCTCTCTTTTTCACTATCTATTATCTCTCTGGCCCTGTTCCTCCCCCCTTTCTCCCGCTCTCTTTTTTATTGTCACCTCTCTCTCTCCCTCATCCAAATTCAAAATGCTTCATTGCCATGAAAGTTTCATCAACAATATTGCCATTGCAATAAAATCTGAAAAACAATGACAATAAGAAACAATAAAAAGCAAAACAACAACAACAACAAAAAAACAACTCTCTCTCTCTCTCTCTCTCTCTCTCTCTCATACATGTATATTGCCAAAGCACTGAAAGTAAAATTACAATCACAATCACAAATGTAAAAATGTAAACACAGTTGAGT
>OMKQ01095061.1:7500-10604 GCA_900302335.1 Phycis phycis
TATGGTGTACAGTACTGAAAATGGCAAAAAAAAGTGATTGTGATTCCCCAGCATTGGTATCTCCTTCGCCTTCATAACAGTAAATTAAAACAGTTTTAATCATTTCAATAAGTGACACCTTGAAGTTCTTTCTTCTTTTTGAACCACATGGGGAAAAAACTTTTGCGGAAAAAAAAGAGTAGAAACCTAAAATAATGATGTAATTAGTCCCAAGTCAATTAATGTTCTTTCTCCCTGTACACACCAGACTGACGTCGTGGAGAATCCTCTGAGGACATTGTAACATCACGAGGAAATTAATTGGGGGAAAATATACGAGATTTGATCCACGCATCTATTTTATTACACAGACCAATTACCATGGGCTAGTGGGGATTATGGGTCGTTTAAATAACTTGGATAGTTTTATTACAACATTATAGATACACATGAATAATTAACACCATTCTCTGTTATAATTTTAATCTCCACAAATAAAACATTTATATGTATATATATATTTACATTTAGGGCATTTAGCAGACACTTTTTTCCAAAGCAACTTACAATAATATTTATAATACTGTATATATTTTATAACATATTCATTCACTGTATATATCCTGTAGCATATTCATACCTGCACTGTATTTATATACCCTGTCCATATGTACAGACTCTTGCACTGTACTACTCTGCACTTCTGGTTAGATGCTCAACTGCATTTCGTTGTCCAAGTACTTGTTACTTTAATCAATGACAATACATTGAATCTAATCTAATCTAATCTAATAAATACATTTGTTAAAAGAAGGTGAAACATTTCACTGCTGTTAACCATGCTGGAACGGGCCTTGTCCAAAACATTTCACTGTACAGTTTGACTGTAAGTGATGCTGCACGTTTGATAATAAACAACCTGAACTTGAACTTGAAATATGTCAAATGACGGTTTCCAAATCCTTAATACTTAGTAGAATGGTTGGCTTTCAAAATAAAAGTTACACAGTCCTTCACATGCAAAAATCAAACACTAAAACCGGCTGGTGAGCCCTGATTCCGCGGGATAGGGGAACGACGCGCCGCATCCCTCGTGTGCACGTGAGGTTGATGTCCCAGGAGCACGGTGATGTTTCCGTTCACGCACAGCTCTTCACGCGCACCTCGTCCATCATGTCCCTAATGTCCGGGCGACTCGCGTAAATGTTGACGTCGGACCGTGCTCGTGATTTATGAAACTTTCTCCGTGTTTAATTCTGTGTCGTGCTGACGAATGGCGGCAGCTTTGTCTGTCCTGACCAAGATGGATGTGATCTCCTCGTGCTGAAATAATAAATGTCGTCACGCCACATCAGCTGACGCCGTCTGATGTCTAACGCATGGGCACGTCTGAGACAAGACCGCGCCGTCTTTTAACACGTTCACAAAGTCTCCACCCTAATTCAGGGCAGTACACGCATGTCTTCGTCCGAATGTGCTCTCGTAATGAGAGCCTTCAGGACAGTGGCCGCCTCGGTGACTTCATCAGGTTTGGACATCTCGAGCCGCGGTGTGAACGCCTTCAGGCGTGTCTCCTGACGTGGCGCTGCTGAACTCCACACGCTGGACGTTTCATTTCCAACACAAATGGACAGCGGAGCGCGGGCAAGTCGATAGTGATGTCCTGAAGTCTAAGTGCACACTCTTACAGTGTTTCCATCTTTACAGGAGACTGAAACGTCTTCAAGTCTTCTCGTCTTGATAGAGAAGGGTAGAGAATATCTAACACTAATTGTAATAGATATTCACCTTTTCTTTGGTCAGAGAGTAGTTAGATTTTGTTCCATCTTTAATACAATGAGTTAGTATTACTTAAAGTCAGTAATCAACTGTATTTGTTGTTATTGTGAATAACAATAAATCAAACTTACTCATCGCATCGTTTAGGTGAACATAACATTCAGAGGAACTGGCTGATCCATGCGTCCCACGCAGTGGGATGGATTCTGGTTCCAGAGCACACCTGTGTGTTTTGAATATTGCTGGTTTGCCTGCACCATCACGCACCCCCAGGGCTCAATGCCTGAGAGCAGATAGAAATACAATTTGGTCACAGCTGGCGTGAACTGTGCTGAAGGTAACGTCTTCTGTCACGGCACAGCAAAACACTCATTCACATTTGAAAACCCGACCCACAGAACTTTTAGAATCTAATTCATAGACCCCAAATTTGCATCTATGCATAATTGAACTCAGTGATTTGCTGAAGTGATAATAAAAAAAGCGTTCAAAGGAAGATATAATTCAAATGAGACTCCAGCTTGCTAACTGACTCACACGGTAATAATAACGATGATGAAATATCGCATTGTGTTTTAATCATCTACTTCGTGGCGTGCTCTCCCTGGCTCACCTCTATCTCCGCAGCCCTTGGTGTAAGCTGTTTGGCCTCTCTCTGATGAAAGCTAGATTTCCATTATCTCAACCTCTCGGGAGGAGGAGGAGGAGGAGGAAGAGGAAGACGGAGGATGAGGAAGGAGGGGGTAATAGTCTATCCTCTTTTCACAAGTTCAAATAGGAAACATTGCTTTCCATCGCTCTCACTTTTCATCTCTCTATCTCTCTCTCTCTCTCTCTCTTGGTGTCGTTTCCTTCCTCTTGGCTGTATGTTTTAGTTGTGAACACTGTCTTGATTCCACTCCATTGCATCTATCAATGTGTCTAATGCTCTTCTCGTGTCACCCTCTCTCTCTCTCTCTCTCTCTCCCCTCCCCCTTACATCTGTTTCTTCTGTCCCTCATTTGCCTGAGTCTGTCTGCATCTCCGTTTCACTGATTTCTGAGTCTCTGCTCTGGTATTTGTTTCCCCTGACCAGAGAGGAGACATTTCTGTCTGTCTGTTTCAGCCTGGTTGTTTATCTGTCTGTGTTTCTCTCTCTCTCTCTCTCTCTCTCTGCGACTGTCTGTCCCCATCTCTGTCTGCCTGTCTCAAATATGTCTGTCTGCCTGACACCGTCTCCCTTTTGTTATTTTCCCACTGGTTACTTTGTCTCTCTTACAGAGTTATTCCTCTCTCTCTCTCCCTCTCTCTCTCTCTCTCTCTCTCCAACACTAAACCTGGCTTTATCCTCCTTTAACAGCCGTTTG
>OMKQ01095075.1:0-14919 GCA_900302335.1 Phycis phycis
CTGTGGGGATTCTGATGTCTTCTCTACACCTGGACATGAAAGACATCCAGCATGGTAACTTAAATCATCATGATCAGAATCATTAGACTAAGTTCTGGCCTTATCTGGGTGGCTTGACACATTTTGATGAAATCCATAGCTGGGTCAGTTGTGGCCCATGTGTTCTAGTAGCTAGAATATTTGTATGATTCTCAGGTGAGCTCATGGAGGAAAGAAACCTCCTGTTGATCAGAAGGGTAAAAACGTAATAGATCGATTGATTTAATTCATAAGACGTTTGGCCTGCAATTGATTTCCACATATGGGCATGGCCTTACATATTTTTTACATGCCAATCACTTTAAATAGCTAACTCCTTATCCTGCCAAATCCAGTTGGAAGTAAGGCCAAAGCACCTCTGAGAAAAGCGTTCAGTCCAGACTTCTGTTTAGCTTCTGTTTATCTGTTAATCTTATTAACATTGGGTGATATTGTGTGAATCTGTCCATTAGAAGACTTGACCCTGTGTAGCTGTAAGTTTAGTCTGCCACAGGGACAGGGGCTTTAAAGGCTTACGGTCATCTCTCCCCTTATTACGGCTATCTTTCTGGGCAGAGCACATTTCAACGTTAAAGCTGATTTGCTGTTACAC
Organism: Phycis phycis; assembly: GCA_900302335.1. NCBI lineage: Eukaryota > Metazoa > Chordata > Actinopteri > Gadiformes > Phycidae > Phycis > Phycis phycis. The sequence continues at coordinate 632 of OMKQ01095075.1, forward strand.
CATTTGGCCATGGCTTTTATTCACCTTGCTGAATCAAAATACCTTCAATACTGCAACATCCAAAAAACTGTTGCAGTTTGAGCTGACTGCGACAACATCTTGTTCTGGCTTAGCTTGATTTGCGACATGACCTTTCTCTGACCTCCATGATAAATCACAATTTTCATACTGATTATGATGTATCGGTATTGACATGTTCAAGTCTAAGCAGTGGTGCAACAATTATTGATTTCAAATCGCAATCACATATTTGAAATGGCTAACTACATATTGCAAATGGAAAGCACTTATCTGTGTTACCTCTTTTCCCCAGCTATCCTGAACCTGGAGAACTCAGTAGTTGATCTAGAGACCCTGCAGGCCCTCTATGAAAATGTAAGTAACATATCTTTGTCATTTTCTTCCAAATACCCTTTTTTGATTTTGTGTTTGTTCAGTGAAATCATTTGGGTGTGGTGCACATGCTTAGTAACATAGGATACCTTTTTTTGTAGAGAGCACAACAAGAGGAGATGGAGAAAATTGAGAAACACCTCAAGTCTTCAAAAGAGAAAGATCACGCCAAGCCACTGGACAAACCTGAGCAGTACGACCTCACAGAACCGTGTTTTCATTCTCATCACAATACTCTAATGCTACCAGTAACATGCAAATAGTGGCTAACTCTCCCTTAAACACCAAACTAAAACATGTTGGCTAGATTCAACAGTGAAGGCCAATCTCTTTCTCTTTCAGGTTCCTGTACCAGCTGTCCCAAATCCCAAACTTTCATGAGCGCGTTTTCTGCATCCTCTTCCAGTCCAGCTTCAATGAATGTATTTCCTCGATACTCCGTAAGCTGGACATTATGCAGCGAGTGTGCAAGGTAACCCTAATCCTAACCCTTCAGGTCCAACTCCAGCATCTTGAAATCCCACCCATTCAGTTCTATCAGAGCATTTACCCATCCATACACAACTTTAATCTACACTTCTACTGCAGCTATTTGTACTTTGAAAAAGGATCTGCACTCAAAGGTTTCTCAGGAATTAAATATCAGTCAATCCATCCAGGGAATTTGTATCTATAAATCATTTTTCTTCTGGTCCATTTTTGCCCAAACCTTATGAAGCTGCTGGCTTCGTAAGATCACGATCACTTGAGAATCCCTCTTGCCAGGCTTCAAGTGTACTAACTTGCTTGTGCTTGTGTCCGAACACAGCGGCTCAGACCGATCACCTGTGTGAAACTACATGATCTATGATAGATACAGTCCAAACAGTTTCCAAGGACAACTTCTCAGATGGTTCTGAGAATGCTTACATAGTGCAGGTTTCAAACATAAACGAAATGGGACACAATTTTAACATTCTGACCTCAACTTCGAGATGAACTGCCATGTTGATCACTTGCTGTTTCTTGAACAGTTAAACAAAGCACATGCGCCAGCATGAACCATGGAATGAGACAATAAGATGCAAGTACGCTGACGTGTGTCTGCATTTCTCCACCCCGGTTTATCTTTTTTAGATTGTTCAATGTAATCTGTAGTCCTCTGATCTTCTTGTATACTCTGTTTCTCCTTTTTGGTCACCAGCCAGTGACCAAAGCTACAAACTGCTGAAGAATTGGACACTACTGTCCAACATCAGCATGCTGTCCCGGCCAGGCTAATGATGGCTGGATCCAATGGGGGCCAACCCCAAAATACAGTTCCATGTCGTACCAACTGACCTTTGCAGACAGTCCTTTGGGCCACTCGCTATATTTTGTCTGTGTACCTGTGTACGTACGCGAATGCTAGGCAGTGGCATTAATAATAACAATAATAATAATGCATTGTATTTAAAGGCGCCTTTCAAGGCACTCAAGGAGACCTTACACGACAAGTTACAAATCAAGTAACAGTGGCATACTCTGTCACTGTGTGTGACACTGAGTATTCCACTCAGAATAAGTGTGTTTTCAGGTGTGATTTAAAGGTGGAGACAGAGTCAGTGCGAACGTCTGGTGGGAGAGAGTTCCATAGGCGGGGAGCAGATCGGAGAGGGCGTGAAGGTGTGTGGATGTGGATGAGTTCAGATAGATACACTGGTGCCAGGCTGTGAAGGATCTTGAAAGTAAGGAGTAGAATCTTAAAATCAATGTGTGATTTGATAGGTAGCCAGTGGAGTTGCTGCAGGGCAGGAGTGATGTGTTCAATAGATGGAGTTCTGGTGATGATACGGGCGGCTGCGTTCTGGACCAGAGATTTCTGAGGAAGACCACAGAGGAGAGAGTTACAGTAGTCCAGTCGGGATGTAATCAGGGTGTTTACAAGGATAGCATTGTTCACATACTCTACTGCGTACTAAGTGGATGATTCAAAGCTATGTCTATAAGGAGGCAGGCTAGCGACAAAACATTTCCTGGCTCAGATCGATCTCAGATTGACCTTTATTTTTTCCTACATTCTTTCTTGCTTAGGTTAAGAACGGTTCAAATTTCTCACCAACTATTCTTGCATGCAGAGTTGTCTTGGTGCAATGGCAACATCACATCGAACTGATGCAAAATTCATAGATATTGTGTACTGTTAATTATTTACTGTATCCTGTTGCTATCTCACAGAACATCAGAGGATCTTTGGTATACTGCTTCACATTTCTGTTGGTATTGCACCTTGCTTATATGTTCACTAAATACATCGAGAGAACATGCATGACGAACGAATCAAATGAATGCAGGATACATGCGAAAGCTGCTCTCCCTCGACTCACTGTCTCTCTAACCCCCCCCTGCTGGGCGGGTGCAAACTGCATTCTCCCAGCCCGGTGCCAACTCATGAAAAAAGTGGTTGCTGTTGCGTACAGATTCTTACCAAATATGTCCACTAGATGGAAGTCTAGTATAGTGAATTATTCTAATGACATGCCAATTCCTTACACTCCATCCCTTTAAACTTTTAGCTCAAACATTCAAAATATATGCACATAAAATTATGGTAATCAAATATTTACTCCAAAAACCAAAATATTAATTTCTTTCAACATTCAGCTCCAAAAACATCAACAAAAAATAATTTTAGATTTTCTTTCAAATTAGCAAGGGACAGACAGACAGCCTTGCACACCAAGTCTAGGGGTTTATTTTGCACTTTTATTGCTGGTTTCAATGGTTCCACATTTGAGGTAGTATCCACACTTGTTCAGGGCAGCGGCATGCTGAACATGGTGATGCTGATGCGACAACATCTGGCACCACTGGGAATTGTCTGGACTGGAAAACTGTCCTGACTGGAAACTGTCTTGGAGAGTGTGTCGGTTTTTGCAGGGCTGGATCTTAGAGGAATCGTTGGGAAGGGAGGTGATCCAGGAGTAGACTCATTGCTGTCCTGAGCCTCCAAAAAGTGGATTTGGAGGATGGACTTGGATGTGACAATTCCAGGTCTGTTGTCAGGTAAGGAGCATTAGTTGAGTAATTGAGGACTTTTTCACTGGAGATAAATAGGTGATCAATACGGACTGTGCACTCTCTAAGTCCATTGTTGATCAGGTAAGTGACACGCTTCACTACAGTTCCTTTACTTAGTTTTTCCTTTCTCCTCACAGAAGATTCTCACCTCACTGAGTCCCCCTCAGACAAGTGTCTCAGTTTGGGTGCACCTTTGTCATGGTACTGTTTCTATTTTTGTTGCTTCCCCTTCACTGTTTTGGCAAGACAGCTAAAGTAGGCTAAACCTGGCCTCCACTGACAAACATGCACCGGCAAACATGCTGTAACAGTGTGTGGTGTGTTTCGGTACATCAACATTACGTTTGTCAGTCTATGATGAAGTGATATAGGAGTATTTTGAGCCTTGCCTCCAAAACCTGCTTCATCAGTGCAGATTTTACTGTATGTGCCAACCTTTCAGGTGTTCCATTAGAGGCAGGATGGTAAGCAGGTAGTAAGGTCTGTTCAATGCTATATGCTCTCAGGAACAGTGTGAACTCACTGGAAAGAACTGAATTGTGGTGTGTTATCAGAAACCACAAATTCATTGGAAGCAAAGATGTGCAAGACTTCAGTCGGCTTTGCTGAGGTTATGGAATGCATATAAGTACTTGTACCCATTTTGAGTTATTCCACCAATGCAGCGGGGCACTGCCCATCTACACCGTAGCCTCTAAGTCTCTGTCGAGACGGGGCCACCACACGTAGCTTTGTGCTGAAACTTTTATGCAGCACATGCCCAGTGGCTTTTCTCTGTGAACTTGAAACTATGACTCTCATTCCCCATAGAACACATCCTTGGTCTGCGTCCTTGGCCGGTTCTTTTCGACAGAGAAAAGAACAGCTTGAGTGTCTCGTCGGTTAGACACTGAATTCCCGCACTTGGCTCAGTACAGGATCTTACTGTGTATTGTGTGCTATGTCACTGGTTTGAACAGGTAAGTCATCCATGAGTGAGAACTAGAACATGATTCCTTCTTCTGCAGTGTTGTCTTGGATTTTTCTCAATAATAAGGAAAGTGCGTTCGCATGATCCGACGACTTAAGATACTCTATGACATGGTGGTAGGCCATCATTACAAGTGGCCACCACTGGATTCAAAGCAGCCAATCTGGGGAGAGCTGACCCAGGATGCCTAGAGTGTGTAAAACTTTGTGAAAGTTCTTGTGAAATTTCATCACTCCAATAATGCGGAGGGCTTCCTTCTCTATCTGGGCATACATACTCTGCCTATGTCAACGTGGAATGTGCAAATTGATTTTCCACATCATTCTCAAGGGGATACATCACAGGCTAGCCTCAATGGCTTTCTGGTGTCATAGTGAACTAACGCTGTGCTCTGTAGTAGTTGCCTCTTTGCATTATTGAATGCTTCCTCACATTCAGATGTCCACTTCCAAGAACTTTCCTTCTTAGCAGTGCATGTAGCGGCTACAGCTATGTTGATTTGTCGTAAATCTGCCATAATAATTGAGCAATCCAAGGAATGAATAGAGTTCAAAGATGTGGGTGGGTGTTTCATGATGGCTTCCATCTTCTCTGCAGCAGAACAGAGGCCATCACTATCCACCATGTGTGCCAGGTGCTCCACTCTGTCATGAACATACATTTTGACAGCTTCACCCTTACATTGAACTCATAACTTAGATTGGACTCAGTTTGTACAGGTGTTCCTCAAAACCTGAAAGTACTTGATTAATCACTGCCTGAAAGATGGACAGGGCACTGGAGACTCATTAGAGATTACAAGGTTACTCAGAGATACTTCTCTGAGTCATTATCCAGTTCCACTTGCTGATAGGTGTGTGATTGGTGCAACTTGGTGAACAGTTTCCCTCCAGCCAATGTTGCAAACAGGTCTTTAGTATTTTGGTGGATATGATTATTCTTCCATCATCTAGTTTTTGGTGACTGTAGTGTACCCATATTCTCAAAGGTTTGTCAACATTTGGCATGGTCACAATTGGTGCAGCCCATTCACTTCCATCTATTCATATGGACATGATGTCCATATCTTCCAGTCTATCTGCGTAGCTCTATGTCAACGGACTCTAGAGCATACGGCACAGAACATAGGCTTGCCGTCTGGCCTTAACTTGATGGAAGCCTTGAACTTGTGGATGGTGCCCAGGGGTTCCTCAAGTACCCCATTTTGTTTATGTGGAATCTACTCGACATCCGGCTCCATAGCATCCCCTGCTGCTTTGACTTCACCAATTCAATCACGTTTTCCGCAGACAATTCCTTCTCAGGAGTACTGGTCGGTCCCCTTTGACAATCACCAGGGGATAACCTTGCTTTCTTTTGCTCATATTTAACAACCACAAATACTTAATCTAACTTGTATAGGTTGTCCAATAAAGGTAGAAAGTGGCTGCTCCAAGGTGGTAAGTGAGAAATATAATTCTTGTCCACTGTCTTTGACACGAGGGTTACAACAGCTCCAGTGTCTCTCTGCATCCTTGTGTCCTAGCCATTATGTTGTCATATTGAAAACATAACCATCATTTCCACAAGTGAATGTGTACATAGCATCTACTTTCTTGATATACTATACAGCATCTATATTCCAAACAGTTCTACATCATTTTCATTATCCTCTTGCCTACTTACAGCTCCTTGTTCTACACACTGTATTTTATTCTGCCCCTTTTTATTCTTACACGTGTGTACTACATGTCCCACCTTAGATTCAGTTCAATTAAAATTTATTTTTATAGTGCCAATTCATAACAGACGTTATCTCAAGACACTTTACATATAGAGCAGGGCTAGATCAAAACTCTTTATGGTGTTATTTACAGAGACCCAACAGATTCCCACCATGAGCAAGCACCTTTCATTAAGCGACAGCGGCAAGGAAAACCTGCCTTTTAACAGGCAGAAACCTCAGACCAAGCAGGCTCAGGGTGGGTGGCCTGCTGCCTCGGCCATGTAGGTTGAGAGAGAGAGAGAGAGAGAGAAAGGGGGAGAGAGGGGGAGGGGGGACATGGCACAGTGCAGGCTCGACAAAGGGATGCAGAGCGGCAGCGGCAGAGATAACATCAATAGCGATAGCAAATCACAATAATATATGATAATAATAACAATGATAAATAGCAACAATGATATTATGACTAATAGTAACAGATTCTAGCAGTCGTAGTTGAGCAGGAACATGTTCTCACCTTCACTCACCTTCATGTTTGAAGGTGAGTTTGGTTCTTGCCTGAAACTACAACCCCTCTGCAATCCCCCAAAACGTTTTTCACTTCCGGGAATCCCGCATGGCTATATTTTTCAAAAGTCTGTGGGCATCTGCTCTTATAACTGAAAGAAACACACTGATCTTTTTGGATCTGGTTAAACCATTTGCAATCATCCATTGTTCCCATCTTACTATAGATACGACTAAAACTCTTCTTTATCCTCTTGTACTCTGATATGCTGCCGATCTGGTACATCATTGCTGCCTTCATGTTGTTGCTAGCAAGCCAGTTCGATTAGCTTAACAGCTCTTTTTGTTAGCCAGTCTCATCGTGCTCTTAACTTCTTTCAATTTAATCTGCCATTTGCAAAACATCTGCAGGGATCGTTTTTCTTTGCTTATTTTCCTGTATCATGTGTTCTATACAGAACCTTACCAAAAATGTTCTATAGGTCTAGTATAGTATAGTATAGTATATAGTGAATTACTCCTTTGATATGCCAATACATGACAAAATTATGTTTCATTCAATTATGTTTAATCACCAAAAACTGACACAGCCACAATTCTTTGGCACTATAAATGGGTACATAATCCTCTGGTTCATTTATTTTAAATAGTCCCCTCATGCCTTCTTAAAGAGGCCATGGGCAGTTGCTTAATTTACACTTAGAAGTTACAAATGACTTTGCTTTTAATTGTTGATTCTGGGAAATACGCTATTTTAATACTGCTGGACCTCAGCACCCCTTTTGGCATTCAGGGAACAGTCTACAATGCTTCATGTCACACCTACAACATAGAACCAGTCATTCATCCTGCTCTACCCCCTCCACCTGCAGGTTCGCCCAAGGGTGAATTCTAGGTCCCATTCTATTTTCCTTGTACATGCTCCCCCTGGGTGCCCACATAATCTCATTACATCTTTACGGCGATGATACCCAGGTGTACCTCCTAACGAAACCAAATAGAAAATGCTTCCTGAAACCGCTGTTGCACTGGATGAAATCCTGGATGTCCAAAAGCTCTCTCTTGCTAAAAGACAGTTAAATTGAGATTGTTCTTTTTTGCCCCTGACAAAATCAATTGTATCTGTATATCCCTTGGACCCCCAAAAACTTTAGTGTGTTGTTTGACTCTGCCCTCAAATTCAACAGACAGATCAACTGTAATTGATCTGTAATTAATGCACTCATCTCATCCATCTCAGCTAGACTACTGCAAATTAATTTCAAACAGGGGTTGCTAGTTCCTCCCTCTACCATCTGCAGCTTGTCCACAATGCCGCTGCTAAGAATCCTGACTGGCATCCGTAAGCGGAACCACATCACCTCCTTACTGGCCATCCTTCATTGGCTGCCAGTCTCATAGAAGCCCCAAATGGACTGGCACCACCTTACAGATCTGACCTCACCGGCCCCCCATTCCACTTCTAGGTCATTTATATCCTCTGACCAGATGTCTCTTGCTTTCCCGGGACCCGGCTGAACCATAAGGGGGATTGTGTTTCCAGCAGACCCAGGCCAGCTCTGCTGGAAATTGTCTGAACAGGAGTAAATAAAACATGAGCTGGCAGATGTTTGTTCCCAGGCTAGCAAAGCTGTGGAATAATCTGCCCTGTTTGCTTTGTCTCTTTTAAAATCATTCTGCGTATCATTGGCATCTTCTGTTTGTCCTTGTTATATTTCATGCTTTCAGGTTTTAACACATGCACTGTACATCACTTTGGTTAACTCTGTTTTTTTTTAAATGTGTATTATAAATAGTATTGACTTGATTTAACAGTCACTTGCTGCTTGATCAGTTATTTGTCGTAGTCTTTTGTATGCTCATTTGTATAGCTTTAGATTTGCTATAGAGAGTTATAGTGAGTTTCTTTATTATATTGGCTGTATCAAGTGTGCACAAAGTGTATCAAGTGTGCAAGAATTCACAGTTGTAAATGGCAAATTAAACTTGAAAACTTGTGAATCGATGAGTCACAGTGTCTCTTGTCTCTTGTGTACTCTCCCTTCTAGATTCTGCAGAACGGAGAGGGCGTCATGCAAGTGTTGGGCCTGATTCTGGCGTTTGGTAACTTCATGAATGGAGGGAACCGGACCAGAGGGCAGGCGGACGGCTTCAACCTTGACATCCTCCCTAAGATCAAGGACGTCAAGAGCGCAGTGAGTTGCAACAGACAGACTGACTGAGAGACTGACTAAGAGACTGACTGAGAGTACTGTGTGCAGGGTAGACATCATGGCCCAGCCCACCTGATGCTCCACTTCAGTCACTAAAATAAAAATGTATATCGCATCAATACTAATGTCTGCTTGTCATACTTGATAAAGGACTATATCTATTTGCCGGTTGGCCAGAGCACATCAATTAATTTTGCGTGGAATTGATAAATGACTAAATAACTATGTCTTCATCGAAACGTTTCCTCTCTGTTCACAGGACAACACCAGAAGTCTTCTTTCATATATCGTTGCTTATTATCTCCAACATTTTGACGAGGTAGATCAATTGTTTTGTATTTTCACATTTTCCTTTCTGATTACACTTATTATATAGGGAGAGTTGCAACACTTTTTGCATTTGTCTCAATTACTCAGGAAGTAGTTGGACTTGCCAACCACATTTTAGTATATTAAACATGCATACAGTATGTCAACTTATTTTCATGTGAATGGAAGAAGTTTGATGTTGACTGTTGCAACATGCATTAAAATCTTGGTTAGTTGGATTTGCACAAACGTTTTGCAGAAAGGCTGGTCATGTATGAAGTGATTACATTTCCACGGCCATCGCTGAACTGATGCAGCATGACGTCAGTATTCTAGCAGATTTCTGAATTGAAGAATAACTGTTAAGTGTTGTAACTGTCCCTTGTTTCCACAGTCTCCACTCTACCCTTTTTTAAGTGATTATTGTTTCATAATTGTACAATGAAAGTAATTTAATAATGTATAATAGTCAATAATGTATGTGCAGAACTAACATGGTGAATGATGTGGTATTTTTTATATTTGAGATAAAAAAAACACATACTCAATATTTAACTTTCCATACAATCATTTATATAAAACATTTATATGAAGTGCCTTTTTCTATATAAATAACAGTCAAAAATACATGGCATACCTAGACTGTAAAATCCCTGATTCACTGCATGACCATTGACCTCAATACGCTCTTACCCTTTTCCTTGCAACTTTTGCAGTCTGTAAAATGCAAGGTACACTGCACTGCAAGCCGAGAAAAAACCAGAGCTGCCAACTGCACCTTTCCAGTGTTGCAAAGAAACCATAGCACATCTACATCTAAACCTACAATGATGTTGAGCGCTTTCTTTTTTGCATTGAAATGTTGGCAAACTGGGGGGCGTCCAGTGCACTCCAACAGCACAAAGCACTCGCGGCAAAGAAAACATCAGCACTAACACTAAAGAAGTGAACACATCTCTAGGTTCCCATTGATACAATGACAAAAGAGTTGCCTCCAGAACCTAAAAACTGCTCAGTGTGAATGGGATTCAATAGTTCTCTGTTGTTATTGATGTTGTTGTTGTTGCTGTTGTTGTTGTTAGGATGCCGGTAAGGAGACATGTGTCTACCCCCTCCCTGAACCCCAGGATCTGTTCCAGGCATCACAGATGAAGTTTGAGGAGTTCCACAAGGACGTGGTTCGATTAAGGAAGGACCTTCGAGGTAACAAGGCAAACAATGAACAACTTGCTAAACAGGTGGCAGAAGGACAACAGAAGGGGGCTGAGTGTTTACTTTGAGAATCCATTGATGGTGTGAGGGTAACCTTAGTATTTAAACCCCTCCGATCTTCTGTAGAGCTGCTCTAGGTAAGATTTGAGAGTTGTAAAGAGACAGTACAGAAGAGAAGATTTTTTAACGAAACAACCAAAAAAAGGTCCCCTTCGTCTCATCTATATGTATATATTCCAGGGTTTTAATTCCAGGGTTTTAGAAAGGAATGATGCAGAGACACCAGTCTGTAGTTCTGGATGTCAGCAGTGTCGAGGGTAGGTTTCTTGAGGAGTGGTTTGACTCTGGCAGTTGGTGCTGGGACGTGACCTGAGGTGAGGGAGGAGTTAATGAGGGTGGTGATGAACAGTAGGATGTCGGTAGAGATGGCCTGGAGAAGGGAGGAGGGGATAGGGTCAAGGGGACAGGTGGTCGCATGGTTGGATGTGACCAGTCTGGGCCTCTTCGGAGGAGAGAGGGGAGTGGTAGTGGTTGAAGTGGTTGAAGTGGTTAAGTCTAGTAGAGGTGGGAATGGGGGGAGGGAGGATGGCTGTAGAGGTGGGGCTAGGGAGGGTAGCCTTCTTGGTAAAGTAGTCAGAAAAATCGTCAGCAGTGAGTGAGGAAGGGGGGGGGGGGTTGAGAAGAGAGGAGAACATGGAAAACAGTTTTCTGGGGTTGGAGGCAGAGGAGTTGATCTTGTTCTATGTAGATTTGGCTGCTGACACTGTGGAGGTGAAGTCTGAGAGGAGGTGCAGGTAGTGGGAGAGATCATCAGCACAGCCTGATCTCTTCCATTTCCTCTCAGCTGTCCGTAGCTCTGTTCTATGAGCCTGCAGAGATTCGGACAGCCAAGGAGGAGGAGGAGAAGATCACGCAGGTCTGGATGAGAGGGGACAGAGGGAGTCTAAAGAGGATGAGAGGGAAGACAGCAGGGTAGAGGAGGTACAGAGGGAGTCTAAAGAGGATGAGAGGGAAGACAGCAGGGTAGAGGAGGCTTCCTCAGTGGAGAGTAGTAACAATTGTTCCGGGGAGGTAGTGATGAGAGAACAGCAGAGGAGAGAGTAGAGGGAGAGAGGGTTTTCAGGTTACAGCGGGTGGTGACAGTGTGGGGGGTAGGAGGAACAGAGGAGGGGGATTTCAAGGGGAGAGAGAAAGCGACAAAGTGATGGTCAGACACAGGCAGCGGGTAACTGAGTGCACAGGTACTGCAGGAAGACAAGGTCAAGTTGGTTCCCGGCTCTGTGGGTAGGAGGAGAAGGAGAGAGTGTTGAATGTGGTGAAAAAGGGTGTGAAGTCAGATGATTGCAACTTCTCTGGCTGGATGTTGAAATCGCCAGGACAACCAGCGGAGTGCTGTCCTCAGGAAAGCAGCTGAGGAGGGCATCCATCTCATCTAAGAAGTCATGGAAGGGACCCGGAGGACGATAGATTACTGCAATGTAGAGCTTGATAGGAATGGTGACAGCAACAGCGTGGAGTTCAAACGCTGATCTGGTCTGGTGTTCCAAGGGAAGCAAGCGGTAGAACCACTTGGGTGAGCTGAGGACTCCAGTCCCCCCTCCTCGCCCTGAGGGTCTTGGGGTGTATGAGAAGGGGCAAGTGGTAGAGAGGGCAGCCGGAGTGGCCGTGTTGTCTGGGGTGATCCAGGTTTCTCAACATTGTGATAATACATAATCTCTAACCTGCAAGTACCTGAAGAAATAGGAGCGGGGAAGATTAAATATAGCTTAGTATATTGGAGTATTGGAATTAAATTATGATTATAACCAATGGGTGCAAATACTGAAGTTGGTTAATTAGGTACTTTAAAAATGTTTTTGATTTGAAGTGATCAGCAATAAGTGAATGAAGTGATCAGTGAATTCCTGAGAATAAAACTACTGCATGCCAATTTGTTTGCTGGTAACACCTTAGGTTGCATTGCAAGAAGATAGCTTTTCAAGTTTCCATATGCTTCGATATCAAGCCACAAATGAAGACAGTCTCTCCAAGATAGTAATCTTGCCAGAAAACCATGGCTCTTGTTTTAGAAGTCCAATAATAGTGTTGGAAAACAGGTCTTTAAGCTTCTTGATTGTATGTGCTTTTCATCCCCAGATAAAAAGGCATGACTATAGAGTCTTTGAAACACTGAAACAGATTGGAAAATTCTTTAAAGAGAATCTAGGGAGGGAGACCATCTTTCAGGCATTAACAAGCCAGATTAGAGACATGGGTCACCTTGAGCAGCTCTCAATGATTAGATTTTCACCCAGATTTTACTTGATTATGAAGTTAATATTTTTAGGAATAACTATACCAAGAAAAGAAAAACAATTCCTAGATGCACAAGGAAGTGCATCTAGGAATGGAGGATGTAGATTTCCCAAAATGAACACACTCTGCCCATGTGAGTGAATATCAAGGAAGGAAACAAACAAACATGGATCAAGAGGTGTGGGATGGAGGACGCAGGAGCTGCCAGACACAGGAGCATGCCGTCACAGTACAGAGATGAGGTGCTTCTAGTTAACAATCACTTCACAGTTATACCGCCAATATTAGGGTCATTCCTAATGCTAATAGTTAGCGGTTCAAGTGCAAAATCAAAACTCAACAGGCTGCTACAGCAAACCTGCCTTGACCTGGGAAAGTATTAGTGTCATCATGAGTTACAATGGACAGTCTGGTGTGTGCAGACAACATCTCAATCAAAGATCGTTACAATCACCAAAACAAATGCGCATTTGGCCTTTCGGATCAAATGTCTTTTTCTGGGTGACCTCCTCGTGATGATTTAGTGATGTCAGGAAGTAGAGGGAATTTCAACATGATCAAAGGTAAAAAAATATAGTACATTATTGTGCAGGTTCTTTGCTTTCTCCAGGTTGTCATTTAAGCTTCGTGTGCTTTATGCTTATGTCTGAAATTTACATTTACATTTACATTTAGGGCATTTAGCAGACGCTTTTATCCAAAGCGACTTACAAAGAGTACATTTGTCATCAGAAGGTGAAACATTTCATTGCTGCTTATACAGTAAGAAGTTACCAGAACAAGTTTCAAGCATTTCAAGTGCTAGATTAACCATTGCTAGTGTACAACATCTCTGACTAAGTGCCAAATTACAAAGAGTGGTCAAAGTGCCGAATTACAAAGAGCGATCAAAGTGCCAAATTAAGATTAAAGTGCCAGGACATACAACAAATAAGAGCATGAGGATAGTTATGCAGGGTTCAGGTGAACTCTGAACAAGTGGGTCTTGAGTCTCTTCCAGAAGATGGGGAGTGACTCTGCAGTCCTGAAATGAAATGTTACTTTTGTAGTGATTTTCATCCATTCCCATCTCATTCCCAGCTCTTTCTTACTTCAGACGTTGTGCTTTACTTTAGACTACTGCTGAAATGTATGTATGTGACATGTCTGCCACATCTTCAGTGGAATACCCATGGTACACTTGTGGTACTTATGTATTGTAACTGTCTCCCTAGCATGCACAGCCGAAGTGGAGAAGGTGGTGAGGCTTTCAGAAGAAGAGCATCTTCAGCCCTTCAAGGACAAGATGGAGGAGTTCCTGAGCCAAGGTAGCTGCAATACACAGGAATACATGTGGCCATCTCTCGTCTCTCACTTCTCTTCCTCTTTGTGGACTATATGCAGGAACTCACATTCATGTAAAAGTTCCGCTGATTGTAATTTTATTGGTAGTGGAATAGTGGAACCATCCAGTTGTAATGAGCCACTTAAGTAGGAGATGATTCTGTTGTGGTTGCCTATAATGTACAAGTGAAAAGAGCTCAAACTCACATCTACAATGTGCATGCCTATGTTATTGAGTGATAAATTGTAGTGAAATTGTAGCGATGGCGAAAGTTACGTGCCAGATGATGGCTCATGTTTGGTTTTTACTGGTACATTTTAATTG
>OMKQ01095076.1:0-11541 GCA_900302335.1 Phycis phycis
CCTCCATGAGAACCCAACAAGGATCCATCATCATTTGCGCCCCAACACACACACACACACACACACACACACACACACACACACACACACTGATGGCTTCGTCCTGCATTAATCGCATTAAGAGACTGTAATGTTCCTTAATCACGGCAACAAAGTGCATGTGCCCTCACGTGCGCACGTGTGTGTGTGTGTGTGTGTGTGTGTGTGTATTTATCTTCAGGTGTTTGGGTGACCATGTGCATGTAGGCATTCCCCTCTCATGTCTATGAAGTCAACATAACAGTGGAGTTCTTGTGGAAAATACATTAGACGAGGTCGCGAGAAGAAAGTCACCTCGTTAACTTAAGAGAGAAAACCAACACACCTTATCGCATACCTTATCAAACTTATTTTTTGGCACTTCTTGCACGGGCCAAGATTTTGCAACTTGCTGACATTTCTGCAGATGCAGTGAATGTAAACGTGTGTGATTGGTCGGAATTCAAGGCAGGGGACGTTTTTAGAATTTAGTTTTTGCTATTGGAATCCTGATATCTGTCTCCATGGAAACCCCACTGGTCAAACGGAATACTCAGTGGCCAAAAGGAAGTTCTTGTTTTATACGCCATCGAGTATAAAACAAAGAACTTCGGACTTCTTCAAAGTAATTTGTCTGCTTAAGACGTTGGGGATAAAAACGACCGGTAATTGGCCTGTATGATTATCTCCTTCACGGTTAAGCAGAACCTTCCCGATTAAGTGTGAAGATACAAAACAGTTTCAAAAGCAACGGTTATTGTCCGTATTTTGCCAGATGATGACAAAAGTGTGATGTTTACATGCCGGTCTGCGGTCATTATCCAACTTACTCGGCTTTTCAGCCTTTGTCTGAGTTAAAACGTGAACAGAGGCCCTGTGCACGACAAAGGTGGGGTTTTTTCTAAAGGCACGATTGTGGAGATTGCATGAATAGGCTTCTTTCTGGTGGCAATCCAGGCACTTTAATCGCTTTAATTACATCCTGCACTGACCTTGTCTGTCCAGCTGTCTCTCTGCTGCCAATCAACAGACTCACAGGTTCACATATTGTAATGGGAAAATAAAAGCATGTTGGCTTGCTTTTGGTATTGGATGTAAGTGTCAGTGCTTTAGAGCGCGTAACACTCACTATCCCATGTGAACTTGAAAGTGATGGTGTGTATGGGTTGTCCAAAGCATCCTTGAGACACGTAGCCACCCACGGGCAAGACGCCCCTAGACCCTACGTGCTCTTTAATAAGAAGTAGTCCTGACCTTTGACTTTAGGTTTACCGCTACACTTGTCCTGAAGACCTTTCGCAGACCACCTCATATGCAAACAGCAAATAAAAAGTGTCAGGTAAAAACGTGACAGGTACACATGCACTGGGTGGCCAAAGAGTGCGCAACACCTTTATACACACATTTTACTTCAAGAAGGCCGTGGCCAGTGGGAAACAGTGCAAGGGCAGCAGTAGCTCAGTGGGTAGAGCGGGGGGACAGAGCGGGTTGTCCACTAACCGTAGGGTCGGTGGTTCGATCACCTTGATCCCCCCCCTCCTCCAACTGTCCACATGTCGAACCCTCACAAATGTACTGATTGTAAGTCGCTTTGTACAAAAAAGCGTCTGCTAAATGCCCCTTTACCCTTCAAACAGTGGGAAGAAAAAGCCAACAATGTTGCCTCTGGTCCCATTGGAAAATATATGATGCAAAGCAATGTTCATTTTTTCATAATAAGAACCCATCATACTATTTTTACTGAACAATATGTATAATATATTTATTTACAATTATCCGTACCATTTTTGCTACTACTGAAAATTGGTCTATTTCAAGGATAAAATCCCACATACTACCTGCAATACCCTTACCTGTCACCAGTGGTAAGTGTACCAGAGGCTGAAAAACACTGTTCTAGATGACCACATACTGTACATATTAATCCTTTTTGACAAACACTCCCCTCACCTTACATATGGTCCATGGTTCCATATGGTACATAGCATTGGATGACATTCATACAGTGATTCATTGTTGTGTTTTTGTCTGGCATCAGTACAAGCTCATGATGTTGATGGGAGTTTTTATTGCTGTAACATCCAGCACCACCTCATCGGATCAATCACACGGGACAACAGGATCAGACTACATTTAATAACCGGGATTGGCCGCGTGACCTATTGTAAATGAATTAGCTTATCAGGCTCAAGCTTGGCCTTTGGGCTGTAATTAAGGATGGAAGGGGAGAGTTGGGGGAGACGGGGGCATGGAAGGGACAAGAAGGGTGGAACAGAGAGAGAGACAGAGAGAGAGAGAGAGAGAGAGAGTGAGATGAGCCTTGGATAAGGGAGAGGAGCAAGAGAGGGACAGGAGTGGAGAAGGGGGGAGAGAGGGAGAGGGTTGAGAGCTGGCGGGTGCTGGACGGAGGGGAGGGAGGGGGGGGGAGAGAGAGAGGTAGGGAGATGAGAGAAAGCATAGCAATCGCTGGGGGATCACAGTGGAATAAGTTAAGGAGAACCAGACAACCTTCCTGCCTGCTTTAAAACCACCATCTCTCACACACACACACACACACACACCCTGGGAACAGGAAGTGAATTATCACCTCGGAAACAGCTGCCAAGCCCCCCCAGCACTGACGCTACAGCTGCCCGCAACCTCGCCCTTATTTGTCACGCAATCACTACTGAACACACACACACACACGCACACACACAGATCTCTAGACACGTGTGTAAAAGTAGACACACACCGATGTGAAAACACACAAACTTACACGTATGCAATCCAAACCTCACATGCGTCATACATTAAGTACCATGTGTGAGAAAGGGTGTGTGTGTGTGTGTGTGTGTGCGTGTGTGTTTGTCTGTCTGTTTGTAGGCAGAGATTCAGCATCATCTGACTAGTGCAACGTGGACCCCGAATAAATCGAAATGCATTCATCCTGCTGGTCCTACGGCCCCCGGGCAGTAGGACCCCCTGCTGTGCCTTTAGGCAACAGTGCAACCATCCGCCTAGCAGCTTCCTCAGCACCTGGCAGGTGCGTGAGGGCAGGTGACAGACAGCGAGGGCAGTTGGTAACAGGTGAGGGGTGGTGACAGGTTAAGGACGGTGAGATAACAGAAAAGGGGAGGATTTCATTTGAGTTGGAGGTGACAGGTGAGGGGAGAGGACATCACGTGAGGGCAGGAGACAGGTGAGGGAATGTGGAGGAGGGCAGGTGAGGGTATGTGAGGGGGAGGAGCAGATTAGTGTATGGGAGGGGAGATGGAGGGCAGGTGAGGGGAGGGGACAGGTGAGGGGAGAGCACATGAGCGCATGTGAGGGGAGGTGACAGGTGGAGGCAGGCAAAGGGAAGTGAGGAAAGGTGATGACAGGTGACGGAATTTGTGTGCATATGCTTTGGGTGCATGCTTGAATTGCACGCTTGAACAGGAGAAGAGAGTTGAGAACAGCTAAATCCAGGTGATTGAAGGGCAGATGAGGACCTTGTTTTGAGGGTTGTGAGGAGGGGTGAGACCAGGTCTGAGGAGGTGACGGCAGGTTTAAAACCGTAGCCATAATTGATAGTCACCATGTGTGAATGCATCCTGTTATCCTCAAGACGTTCCTCATGTTATTATGAAGGTCACACGAGAGGAAATTAAACAAAAGAAACAGACACACATATTAGAACTGCTGCTCAGACAATAAACACGACCTGGGGAAAACGACATCAGAAAATATATTCAGAGATATATTATGGATTATCTCTTAACATCTAAGCAATACTTGGACTTGGGGAATGAATGGTTTGAAGGGGAACATGGCCTCTGAGTGCACTTGATGCAGTTCACATCTATAGCCAGCACTACGGCTACAACGTGTTGTAGCGCTGACCGCTCCACTGTCAGTACTTGTGTGCACAGCCAGTAAAAGCTCACACTCTCTGTACGAAACTCAAGTGACACAAGTACGCTGGCGATCAGCACGTGCGCGCTCAGAACAGTCCCGAGGTCAGGTCTGGTAACACTGCCCGTCGCAATGTTTTCTCACTAACGCGTTACGTTCACGACGCTCGCGCGATGATTGAGCGCGGACAATTCCCGAGAAGGTGATGAAGACGACGTCGTAACACTCGTTTTTTCCACCGTCGTACTTTATATCCATCTCTGAGGAAAAACAAACCCTCCAAGTGGATTGTCGTCCCTTAGCAAGGACAAATGTTTATCATTTTGCGCTTACGCGCGCTGCAGAGCGCGCTACGGTTTACGATGGCGCGCAGCGTTTTAATCAGGCAATGCTAAGACATGGAATCCGGCGGGACCCGCGGTTTATACACAAGCTTTTGCTGAGCCAGAAACATCTGCAGCACAGCGATAAGATAGACCCTATACAAGACCAACACCCCCCCCCCTCCCCCCACCAGGGGGCAGCAGGCGGTCCTGTTACCGACTAGATGGAAGATATGAACACGGTAGGTGCAATAACGGAAAAGACATGCGCGGACTCTAATAAAACAACACGCTGACACTTCAACGCCTGGCGAGTTAGCAGAGCGCCCGGAGATAGCGGCTAACGTGGCGGTCGGACTGTGGGCGAGGATGAGGGGAACATTTTCCAACATGCTGGAGATGACCTTGAAGATGGGCGTGAATAGACATCCTTGGGTCATTGGTATGTGTGGCATGCATCCCACCCACATGTAGGGAGGAATCAGGGGGATGATTTGATTCAGGGGTGGCACCGCGAAACCGCTATAGCGGTTCCACCCACCTGTCGCCCCTTAAATCTCCAGGAGTGGGTTGCACCGACTGGCCGTCAGGAAGCCTGGTTTTAACTGCCAAGTCTGTCTTTGTTAGGACCTTCAGAATGGACTTCAAGTCGGCCGCACCGATCAAACTTAGAGCTGGTCTTAGCTACGCCTGCGTTGCTAGGATACAATCTCCCGTCTTGCTAATTTGCAGTTGATTGTTATTAATTGGTGGCAACATCATGGAGTGGTGTTAGGGTTAGGGTTAGCAGCAGCCACCCAAGAAAACCACTAACTACTACTGCTCGTCTCCTCAATGGTATAGTGAACAATGACAAAGTTTTGGGATTCAGCCCGGGTTTGCGTGGAGTCGCCGGAGGACATTATCGATATTATTCCCATTTAGAAATTCATGCCGACCCTCTCAGATTTGCTGACATGCTAACAAAGACAAAAGAAACGTCCTCTTGGAACTTTAGAGGACACGCATAAAGGTAAAAGGGCTATTAGAGTTTCAAGTTGTCCTTAGTAGCCCATGAATAGTATCTAAATCACCTATTTAAGAGACTACTTTATCCAAAGCGGCATACTGTGAATTCAGATACAGGTCATTAAAGGAGAATCAAACCCCCTGTCCCGGCCATTAAACTAATGCTTTCAGGTTTCAATAAGCCTCCTAAAAGCAGAGGACGGCAGCCATTGACGGTGATGGTGGCATCGATGCTTGGTCAGCAGGTGACCGGGTGGAAACCATATCATCCAATGGAACGTTACTCCACGCCTCGGCATGTGTTTAACCTCCGGAGGGAGTCGTCCCGACGCAAACCAATCCGCCCGCACTGCATGGGTTTGGTTCTCCTTTAAGGAGTGGGTTGGAGGGGGGTGGGGCAGCCTGCTGTGGAATGCCTACAGGTGGAGTCAAACTCCAGAACCACGAGACTAATCTGGCCCACGCATTTCCTCCTCTGCCTGAGGGATGACGGCTCCCTGTTCCGCTTGATCAGACGGTACTCAAACACAGATAGAAGTCTCCCCGAGGAGCGTAGCTTCCTGGTATACAAGGAAAACGCACTATGAGCCATTGCAGTTTTTGAAAAGAGTGACATCAATATAAATAGATATCCATAAATTGTTGGATTATGTCCCTTTATTTTAAATGAATAATTTCCTTTTTTAATATGAGAATATTCCCAGTGTCCATTTCAATCTGTTATTTTCAAACATAATACAGAAACTAGACGACAGTGGTTCTGCATTGCTCTATATCTAAAAATAATGTATTCATCAAACACATGATTCTCTCGCTCTCTCTCTCTCTCTCTCTCTCTCTCTGGTGAAAACAGAACTCGACCGCCCCAAGCTATTCTCTGTACTCTTACTGCTTCTTCTCAAAATATCTACCAGTTGTATTATAATTAGAAAATCATATTCCTCACTACAGATCATTTCATAATCAACCGCAGTTGATCTAATCCATCCCATCTATTAAGACTTTATTTGGCTCTGTCTGGACAACATAGTTCAGCAGAAATGTGAGTAAAAGCTGTGAACTTAAATACATATAAACAATAAAAACAAAATACAAAATGGACTGTGAGGTCATGGCTTGACTTGCCAAACAATAACTGCAACCGTAACCATGGTGCCATGGTTCAATGCTGACCCAGAATCCTCTGGGTGACCCCCGGTCCCATGGGCGACCCAGATAGTGCGCTTCCACTGTCACCTTCACAGTGTGAAATCAATAAGTTGGGCCGATTTGACCTAAAACAAAAAGCCACACAGAGCAGAATATAAACTAGGGTTTACCTCGGTGTGGGTGATATGGCAAAAATGTCATATCACTATTTTATTCAGGCAGGATCACCATCCACATTCTAATAGCAATTCTTCTTCGTGTTTTTTAGCTAACTTTTTAAGCTAAATTGGCTAATATTCTTACATTTCACGCACTAATACCTGACGGATGACAATGCCACTTCCAACAAATTAAATAAATGATGGCCTTTTGATAAGGCCATAGATCTTGCCTACAGTGTTTTCTAATAGGTCTCCATCCAGTGCCTTAGGCTTGCATAGGCTAGTCACCATGGGTAAGAGAAAATAATCATAATTATTGTTATATTATATTATATGTTGGATCTAATTATATATTTTTTTCCATAGTAGACTACACTGAAACGCATCACTGACTTGCGATTTTACATTTGTAATCAGTCAGGAGCTTTTTACGTTCTCTGCATCAATGCAGGTTTTGTCATGATGGGATGTGAACAGCGCACAGAGTCCGACACAACGGGGACTCCACGTCCCCACAGAGTCCGGTGAATGTTTGATTTGACAGATGTTTTATATTCATTTCGGCGCCTCCCCTATAAACAGCTGTGGGAGACACCGGTTTTGCAAGAGATAACCTTACAGGTAACATTAACGTGTACGTGATCCCACTCGGTTCAACTAGAACTTGGAACACTTTCGGGCCGAGAGTTCTAGGAAGGTGGGGGGTGTGGTTACAACCCACGGCTACTTTGTGGTACTTTTTTTAGAACCGTTGTTGTGTATGAGCGTTACACTGAGCGATACTGTCCGTGAAACACGCACAATACACGACAAGTGTCCGAGAAGCTCACTCGGACACAGATACCAAAAAATAGGATAGAAGCCCAGATGGAGCTGCTATACCAATATTGTGTTATTGTGTTATGCTATACATTGTGTTATACCAATGTTACAGGGGTCCGGGAAGCCTAGGGCCGATTGAAGGTCATAACCCTTATTGAAGGAATTGTTATTGAAGATCTGGCAGAGAAAGCCACTTTGGACACGTGGATGAGCACGTTGAGCTTTAGCTGATAGCGTCGCGCTACAGCGCAACGTTGCTAACGCTCTCTCTGTGAAGGCAGACCGTGTACATCGCGTGTGATCTAACATTGTGACATCACACAGCCCTGGGTTTACCTTCAGCCTATTTGTTTTTCATCCCTTGCAAAAAAAAAAGACTTTAATTTCTATGAGAGGCTTCAACGTAAAGACATTGGCAAGATGTGTTTAAACTAAAATATCTTAAATACAATTTAGTTTGCACTAGGCTCATTCTTTATTTGGAATCGGCAACCTGTCAGTGATCTGACGAGCCTGTGTGTTTGTGGGCCAAGATTACATTTATTCAGTTAGTTAGCACGGCTATGTTTTCTGTCTTCAACTGACACCTTTTGAGTTTCGCGGCTGCCTGTTTGCGAGGAGCCTTTCTCCGAGCGTCTACGTCGGCGTTTGCGTGAGGAGATCACCGAGGTGTGTCGCGTGGTTCACCTCTGACAAATAACAGCGCGCCGTCGTTCAGGCATCACCTCGTTGCTCATTTAAAATGACACGCGGGCGTCGGGAAGTCATCCAAGCGTCACTTGCGACTCAAACACACATACAAGGACGCCCGCCACCATGAAGAAGAGACGGCAAAATGCGCATCCAGATTCAATTTGCAATTTGTTCAGTCGTTCAGCAGAGTCTTTTATCCAAAGTGTCTTACAGTGAATACAGATACACATCACTGAGGAGCAGCAAAGGCATTGGGCATCTTGATCAAGTGTGCACACACACACACACGCACGCACACACACACACGCACGCACACACACACACACACAAGTCCTACCTTTCCAGCTGCGGAGGCCCCCTGGTCCATGGAAAGCCTACAGGAGACATGAAGACAATTATACCTAATTGTTGCTCATTATATATTAATATAGATACAATTATGTCTCATGATGTATCCTGATACTCATGTCCAGGAACACAAACATGTCTAAGAATAAAGACACAAACACGTAATAATAATCCACACACACACACACGACCAAGTCCACTAACAACATGAACGTATGTATATATATGTTGTTAGTGGACACTTGTGTTGGTGGACATTGGTGGTCGTCAACACACACACACACACACACACACACACACACACACACACACACACACACCCAAATGCAGTGTGAATGGTCACTTCTTCTGAAGCCTAGTACAGAGAGAGAGAAATATAGCTACAAGCCATCTCACAGAGACACACAAAGATACACAACGTTGATATGCAAAAACGCACACACACACACACACACACACTGGTTTGTTAATACATTAGCGGTATTGTGGTGGGAAGACTCCAGGCTGAAGTGGAGTGTAATTTTTCATTCATCAAAGGCTGAGCCTCATCATTGTGTGGGATCGCATTGTCACAGAGCCGTTGCTTCTCCAACACTCTTTGTCTCCCAGAGAGTTCATTTGCAGCAGGCTTTTCAAATTTAAAGCGTGCATCTCTTCGCATCAGCCTGTTAACTTGAATTGATTCACACACACAACACCGCGCCCATGTGTACACACACACACACACACACACACACACACACACACACACACGTTGTAAAATACATTTTTATTTTCAGTTTCTCGCTTCCTCATGTTTGTGAGGGTTTTTTATTTGAAATCTTCCAGTGTCAATAAACTCTCAATGCGATGCGCTTTAAATGAACAAAAACTGATGGGATTCACTCTGAATCTCATTGTGTTAGAAACGGGCAAATCTACTTACATAGTTAAGCCCTTGAGAAGTACTCCATTGCTTCCTCAAATGGGACATTAAAATTAATCCACGGGATTCTGATTGAATTAGTGGGTTTTAATTCGATTACCTTATCTTACATTTTCCAGACCAACTCAGCTGTTCACTGGTTTCCATTTAAAAAGGTGCTGTAGGTAAGATTTAAAAGCTATAATTTGACTGTAATTTGCCAGAATAACACAACCATCTGTCAGTTGTGAGCTTGAATATCTGTTTCTCGTTGACTGTGTTGCTTGCATGAGACAAATTGGATTTGAAACTGTTCTCTGTAATTTCTGACCAATCAGGGCACCTCTTCCCTAATTGCTTTGGATGATTAATGCTGCCTGTTAATCACAGGTGGGTGAAATGCAATTCTTCTTACCGGCAAAGAAACATGGAAGGGAGGAAGCAGAGAATGAGGAGGTGTTTAATTGGTCGTATAAGTTTCAAAATCTTGTTCTCTTGCTCTTTTGCCCCCATCTTTAAAACAGCTTTGCTGGTTTACAGCACCTTTAAGGCTGTTTCTTGTACGCCCTCTCTCTATGTTGACCCTCCTGTCAATACGAAGCCGTTAGCCATTAGCCGTGTTTACAGACCTGAAAACACATCGCGAGTCTGCTCTGATGTGAAGCCAATCCAAACTAATCAATGTAAATTAAATCATTAGGATTATCCCACAGAGGAAATAAACACAGGCTTGTTGCTGTACTCAGTATACACACACACACACACTGGGGAAGTATAGAGGTCGAACATTACAAATAAATCAATCAACACATGTTCGAGGTTGAAATGCACATGGTTGCATTTTTAATAGTCAATCGTCAATGCATTCATTTCTGTTGTTTCTATATATCTATGCATTTGTATTTATTGGTCGGTCTGTAGATTGTTAGGGTCTATATATCGATTCTTCATTCCTGCCTCTTCTTTAGATACATGTTGAATACAATGGTGAGTGGAGCTACTGTAGCAACATTTAGCTTAACTCATTATGACGTCATACGCTGTGGGGACAAACAGGAGCTAAACTCATTAAGACCTCATAACTTGTGAGGACCAACTGGAGCTAAACTCATTATGACATCATGCCTCGTGAGGACAAACAGGAGCTAAACTCATTGTGCTGTCATGCCTTGTGACGGCCAACAGAAGCTAATCTCATAACATCATATATATATATCATGTATGTATACATCACATATATCATATAATTTGACGACCGATAAGAGCACATCCCAGCATACACAGAATGAGGACAAATTGAAACTAAACCCATTACAACGTGTCAT
Organism: Phycis phycis; assembly: GCA_900302335.1. Classification (NCBI taxonomy): domain Eukaryota; kingdom Metazoa; phylum Chordata; class Actinopteri; order Gadiformes; family Phycidae; genus Phycis; species Phycis phycis. Next base: position 10,628 of record OMKQ01095076.1, read on the forward strand.
ACCTTGTGAGAAGCGCCCGGAGCTAAACTCATTACAAATTATACAATTCAAGGACCGACTGCAACTAAACTCATTACAACAGATCACCGCGGGAGGTGGGATGGAACCACCTCACCAGGTGGTCAGACATTGTTAATTGCAACAGTTCTTTTTTTCTTTTTTTGGCGTCATGAACAACCACCCTTTCATCTCCAAGACATCAGAAAGAGAGAGAGAGAGAGAGAGAGAGGCAGAGAGAAAGTGTTCTTGTTTTCAATTCACTCTCCGACACATTCCCATTAAGACCACAAAGGCTCTGAAAATGTACGCTTTAATGAGTCGCGAGTGCTTCTGCATGTCCACACAACTTAACGTCACCAAATTAACTTAGAAACCTTTCGTGTCGGTTTGTTCGATAATTCACACAACTGCCCGGCGGTCTCGCGGCTAAGGCTGAGAGACGCCCTTCCAGACAGGTAATGAAAGTCAATAAGTGACAGGAACACAGAGAATGTGTTGACCCCTTCACCGTGAGGAGGCTGTTCCCTCAAAAACCCTTTCAGTGTATACGGTGTTCCTCGGAGATAGAGGTTGGTGGATGGCACTGAGGCAAACCCTTCTTGTTTTTGGATCTAAAAGTCAAATTATCCAAGACATTCTGAGTCTCTTTTTTCCGTGTGTGCGCCACACAGCCCCCACAGGAGAGCCGGGCGGTTGAAATTTAGTCGGGAGCTTGAATCCGTTCATGCTCTGATTTAGTCATTTCAGGTGACCTTGTCCCCGGCCAATGTGCTGCGGTGATCATTTAGTGAGGTGTGATTTTTTTTCTATTTCTGGCATGTTTACAAGAGGAGCAAAATATTTTCTACTTTCAGACTCTGAAGGTCATATTAACACAAGAGCATATGGGCGGGTGCAACGCACACACGCACGAG
>OMKQ01095081.1:0-11019 GCA_900302335.1 Phycis phycis
CTCCCCTGAGACTCTGCTCTGAACTCTGGGATGCTGACATTAAAACACATCCTCATGGTTAGGGTTAGGAGGCAGGTGTAGGTGTGAGGGTGTTACATCCCAGCCAACACCCCAGATGTGTTTCTAGTGAGCCGTCATGCTAGTTGCATCCTGGTCTGAACAGGTTCAACCCCAGAGCACTGGGGCCTTCTCCAGGCCTGAAGCAACACGCTCAGCCCTCCAGATGACTTCTAACTGTGTTGTCAACTGTTTCTGTACTCTGCACCTGCTCCATAGTCCTCCGACAATCTGGAGTCTTTCCTCAAGATGGAGGTAAGTTGAGGAGATCCAGTAGAACCTCCTCCCATGTGGAACAGTAGAATCAGAAGAACCCTTAGATTTCCACACCACTGTGTAGCGCTTAGTGTGTTTTTGTCAGCTGTTAGGTAGAGAGATAGATAGATAGATGGATGGATGGATGGATGGATGGATGGATGGATGGGTATTTTGGTACCATTGTGTGTGTTGTGTGTGGGCTGTGTTCCGTGGGACTGGAGGATGGGATTGGCCGGTGTCTTCATGTCCCTCCTGTGTCCCCCACCTGCTGCTCGCTGTCTCTTACTTTGAAACTCCTGTAGAGCAGCCCCAGCTGTCACGTCAGGGCTGTCGCTGTCTCTTACTTTGAAACTCCTGTAGAGCAGACCCAGCTGTTAAGGTCCACACAATAAGGACTCCTTGGTAGACGTGTCAAGTCAAGGCTTGGGCGTCAAACTCAATATAATTCATACATACTAAACTTGTACTCAAACACATTTTCTGTGCTGCCCGTGGCCCAGCTATGCTGCTAGCGAGCTAGCTCGTACTTTGTACAGAGTGTTCTGATCCTCCATTCAGTGCAGCCTCTGTTCTCCTCTGAATGCTAAGGGGCTAAGCTAAGCTGTTAGCAGGCTAAGCAGCTATTCCTTGGTGCATAGTGTTCTTCTCTTCCATTCAGTACAGCCTCTGTTCTCCCCTGAATGCTAAGAGGCTAAGCGCACGCTCCAGTGAATATCCTGAGAATGGACAACACAGAGGGGACATTAGCCCAAATGCTATGCTATGTCTGCCTCGCGTTATATAACATTGTTTACAGTTCTGTACTCTGACTGTAGGGTGACTGGACAGTCCATGTTTTCTGGGGACAGTTCATGTTTTCAGCTTACAGTCCATGTTTTCTGGTGTTTCTGGCCTGTCCCCGGCTGGAAATGCCTGTTTTAAAAGAAGAAATGTAGTGAATGAGTACATTTTGAAAAGGCAGAAGGTTCTAGCTTGCGCATGAATATGAATATCTAGACAGTTGGTAAACTTATACCAACTGTATAGGTTAGTCCCTAATAAAGAGGTGAGTAGCTGAGAACCAGTGATGACTCCTGGTTCTCTCCATAGAGCTGACCTACAGACCCCAGTAAAAACCAGTGATGACTCCTGCTTCTCTCCATAGAGCTGACCTAACGACCCCAGTATAGACCAGTGATGACTCCTGGTTCTCTCCATAGAGCTGACCAGCAGACCCCAATAAAGACCAGTGATGACTCCTGGTTCTCTCCATAGAGCTGACCTGCAGACCCCAGTAAAGACCAGTGATGACTCCTGCTTCTCTCCCCAGGACTCCAAGCTGCCCCTGTCCTTGAGGAGCAACCTGCTGGACCTGTTTGGCCAGATTGAGAGGGAGTTCGAGAACCTCTACATAGAAAACCTTGAATGTAAGTTTAGTTTTGTTATGTATTTAATTGTATGTAATCCTGCACTGTTTTGCTACTGCATCTGTTTATTCCAATCTGATATATGTGGTTTCTGAGGAACAAAACACGCCCATCCACAAGTCTATCCATCCAAAGTCTGTTGAACTCGTTGGCATGGCTCTGAAGCAGCCGGGGCTGTGCAGATGTAGTGCAGGTTTGACCAGCAGCAGCAGGCCTGTCGGGTCCCTCAGGGAGCAGCAGTCCCTGGGGGTGCAGACGCATTGTAGGAAGAACAGAAACGGGTCCCATCCCTCGTGGAAGTGTAACGGAGGAGCAATGGCTCAGCCTCCCGGTGGGAACCGGGCCAATCTTGCTGACCTACACTTTACCGCACCGCGTTCATTTCATCGGGTGACAAAGATCCGGTTCCTCTCGTCGTTTGTACGGTTTTGAGACGGTGCCTGTTGCCGTGTTTTCTGTGTTTCAGTACGACGGGAGATTGAGACTCTGAACGACCGCCTGGCAGCGGACGGACAGACCATCGAAGGCGGCGATTTGACCAAAGGAGCTCTCAAAACTAAAGGTGTGGTTCACTGCTGAAAGGTGTTCACACGTTTTAACTCACACCAAGTGTTCTCCTTAAGGTTACATCAGTTCTGTTGGTGGTCTCAGTATACGTGTATAAATCCATGATGTCTGTTGGTTTTGATCCAGCCAGCCACAGCACCAGCCAGCTGTCCCAGAAGCTCAGGACGACCTACAAGGCCTCCACCAGCAAGGTAAAGCCCTGTGGGGCTATCGCTGTATGCCGCTTCTGAACAGATGATACGTTGCTGTGGAACCCTGATGTTCCATCCCATGAAAAGTAGAAAACGTTTGCCAGGTTTCTCTGGGAAATTTGTGTCCATCAGCTGTCGGCTGATGGTACGAGCTGCTCCTCAACCTGGGGCCCCTCTCACCTGATTCTGTGGTGTAGAAACTCTGAACTCAAATCACGGGAATCAAACCGCATGGACAACACCACACATGGGTCTTTGGGCTGCCGTCCTGTGAGTGACATCTCTGCTCCCAAACCTGACCACAAACGGCCGATAGTTGCAGCCGAAAGGTTCTGCGGTTAAACCCCGGTGTCTGCAGCCCGCCTGTCGGCGAGACGCCCCTGATCGCCGCCGGCCTCCTGAGCGTTTCTGACGTCGCTCATAACGCTGGCGTCAGGCGGCCGGGCCGCTGCCGGGCTCCGGGCGGTGCTGTCCCTGCGGCCCGCAGTGTGGCGCTGCAGGACAACGCCTGCTCTCTCACCTCTGTGCTCTCAGCCGGCCACGGCCCAGTGGGCGGGCCGTGCAGCTGCAGCGTGGCGGGCTGGGCGCTGTGGGGCGGAGACTCACGGGTAACTTGTCTCTCTCCGCATGTGTGCCAGTATGAGCAGCCCAGCAGCACCGCTGACCCCTCCTCGCCCCGACACCTGGTCATTCAAATGTAGGAGGCGTCTTTGACCTTTTGATCCTTTGATTCATTAATCCGTGTCCCCGCGAGAGGTCCCCTTGGGCTCACTAACACGGCAGGCCCGGGTTCACCACGCCAATCCTGGCTCCACCAGAACCACTGTTAGCTGTTAGCCGTTAGCCGTTAGCCGTTAGCTGTGCGCAGGTGCACTCTCTGACCTCTATGGACACAAAATGTACAGCACTCTGGAACCAAAGCCCGTAGTGCCAGCACGGACTTTGGAAACGTTGGTGGACAGAAGGACAGGACAGGACAGCCTTCAGCACATCAGCACACCAGAGCGCTGCTGCTGGCCCCGGCTATGTGCTCTCCACAGAATCAGCTTCTGTTGGTAGTGGAGGTTCTGGTGACACCAGGGAGGTTCTGGTTTAGCCTCCCGGCGGTACACTGGTTTCGGCCCGCTTCTACTTGGCATTAAACCGCGCTGGCTTCTGCATAACGGCACACAGGACTCTTCTCTCAAGCTGTTCCTCCTCTCTCACACGCCTGTTGGTCTCAGGGACTCCACGAGAACCTTTCCTCCTCTTGCATTCCTCTCCTCACAGTGGCTGTGGGGCCATCTATCTATATCCCATCTATATCCATCATTCACGTTGTAGTACAACTTCATTCAGTAAGGGGGTGGACGACTTTTATGAAGCATTCACTTCCTCACTTTGACGACATTCACTCATTCATGCTTGCATCACATTACCAGTATATTCATGACCTCAGAGTGCAGCGCGAGACTGGACCCAGTCTTGTGTTGAGCCACAGACCGCCCAGGCTGTGTGCTGTAGGCCTACCCCATGCTGCTGGCTTCATGCAGGCCCCCTGACAAGGCTCAGCATTTCCCTGAGCCTCTGTTGAAGGTAGCATGTAGCGCCATGCTCCACTTCCATGGGGGTCTGGATTCCCAATGGGTTTCTGACACACCACCTACACCCGTCTCGTGCCGCGTAACCTCCTGTCCCGTGCATGTCACTTAGGACTCGCTTCACTCGTTATGTCATTAACAAATTGTACTCATTGCAGAATGAATCCATCCGTAAAAACAGCTAAACTCATTGGCCATTCAAACTGTTCCCTGTTGTTACTTTTACTGATGAGAGCACTTTGAACTTTGAACTTTAACTTCTGAAGTCGCCTGAAATAAGATCTGGACTCACCACGTCCAGTCTTAGGCAGGACTCTGGTGAGTCCAGACTTAAACAGGACTCTGGTGAGTCCAGTCTAAGGCAGGACTCTGGTCAGTCCAGACTCTTAGGTGACATCCATTGCTTTCTGATTATCTTCACCATGTCACGTGGCATGAATGTCAGCTGTGTTCTAGTTGTGTGAAACTCACTTGGGAATCCTGGAGTTGACCTGCTGTGCTCACGGCTAACCACCACTAACCACCACTAACCACCACTAACCCCCCACCTTGTTTCAACGATCTCATCCATAACACGGAGCTGTTGGATGAGCTAACAGACGTGTGCGTGGCGTGGCCCTGCTCTTCCTGTGCTGAAGTGTCTGTAGTTGTGTTGATGTGTGGTGGTGTGCTCTCTCCTCCCTCCAGTTGGAACTTGTTTAGTGGCCTCTGTGAAAAGAGCACCACTGGTCCAGTTTGTATCATACCCATCCTGAACGTAAAGCCCTCTTCCTCCTGGCCTCCCCAATAACCAGCACTATGGTTTACCCTCCTCTTCCTCCATAACTGGTCCATAACTCCACCTGTCCTGCCTACGCCTCGGAGTGCTTTGTTTTGCAGCCTTGCAGTTCTAGTAATGCACCTTTTACTAAGTGCTCCGTGCAGAACATGTGAATATGTTACGGTGTGAATGTGTTAATGTGTGAATGTGATTCCAGTGCTGCGTTGAATAACAAAAAGCCTGTGTTGTGATGTAAGTACACCTCCTGTGGGGTTTCAATGCACAAACGTACGACAACATGTCAACACCTCTGACATCATTGTGACTCCGCCCGCCTGGCCCCCTGCAGAGGATGAATCAAAGGCTACCAGCTGTTTGCAAATGCAGTTGGAGCCGCAGATGATTGGACACAACTGGTGGTTTGAAACAAAGCTTCCAGCTGCAGGATTCAGTAGTAGCTCCTCCCCTGGTACCAGCTGCAGGTTTCAGTAGGAGCTCCTCCCCTGGTAGCAGCTGCAGGGTTCAGTAGGAGCTCCTCCCCTGGTACCAGCTGCAGGGGTTAGTAGGACTCTCGCTGAAAGCCCTACCATGGTCTTCCCTTCTGCTATTGCTTCCCCTCACCCCCCGAACCTCCCTAACACCCTGACACCTGCAGTAGGGTTCCCACATCCAGCTGGGCAGAAGGCTCTATGATGCCTACAGGTAGGCTGTGGACATTGAGTTTTGAGTCTTGTGGTCAGAGTCCAAACCTCCACTCCACTACCCGTCTAGAAAGCACAAAACATGAAGCATGTTGCCCAGCTCACTATCAGCACCTTCCCTCTGGAGCATCCAGACAGCCCAGGGGTCAACGCACCCTGTGGATGATGTGGGAACCGTTCGGCGTGTCTCCCAGATGTCCCCCTAAGACGCGTGATCCCCGTGTGTTTGTGCTGACGATGTCATTTCCTGCGGGCGCCAGATCGTGTCCAGCTTCAAGGCCACCACCTCCCGGGCCGTGTGCCAGCTGCTCAGGGAGTACGCCGGCCACCGGGATGGGATCTGGGACCTGAGCGTCAGCCGCACCCAGCCTGTGGTGCTGGGGACGGCCTCTGCTGGTAGAACCACCTTACACATCCTACTGTACACATCCTACCTTACACACCCTTACTGTACACACACTACTGTACACATCCTACCTTACACATCCACCTGTACACATCCTACCTTACACACCCTTACTGTACACATCCTACTGTACAGACCCATACTGTACACATCCTACCTTACACATCCTACTGTACACATGCTACCTTACATACCCTTACTGTACACACACTACTGTACACATCCTACCTTACACATCCTCCTGTACACATCCTACTGTATAGACCCATACTGTACACATCCTACTGTACAGACCCATACTGTACACATCCTACCTTACACATCCTCCTGTACACGCCCTACTGTACACATCCTACCTTACACACCCTTACCTTACACACCCTTACTGTACACGCCCTACTGTACACACCCTACTGTACACATCCTACCTTACACAGCCTACTGTACACACCCTACTGTACACACCCACTCTCTATTGTGGAACTTATTGATCTAAAGAAGTTAATTAGCAAAGTTTTGTGTTGCATTATGCAACACTTGTTTAGAACTTCTTCCAACCTGAAATGTACAATGTTAAGACAACATTTACAATCAAAAATGAATGTGCCTTTGAATTGGCTAACATAAATCTGACCTGAGCTGTTGTCTGGTGGGAGCTATGCTAAGTGCTAACGTGTGGTGTGTCTCCACAGACCACAGCGCCATGCTGTGGAGCATCGAGACAGGGAAATGTCTTCTCAAGTACGTGGGTCACCAGGGATCAGGTAGGACATAATGACCCTCCTCACACGCCCTGCAGTACGAGACCTCTGGATCACAAGTGTGATGGTGTGTGATGGTGTGTGACTGTGATAGTGTGTGACTGTGATGGTGTGTGACGGTGTCTCCACTCTCCTCAGTGAACTCCATCAAGTTCCACCCCACAGAGCAGATGGCTCTCACAGGTGAGCTCTACTGGACTCTACTCTTCCTTATAGATAACCACACAGCTACACAGCATGAGAACACACCATGAGAACCCACATCTACACACCATGAGAACCCACAGCTACACACCATGAGAACACAGCATGAGAACACAGCATGAGAACCCACAGCTACACAGCATGAGCACACAGCATGAGAACCCACAGCTACACAGCATGAGCACACAGCATGAGAACCCACAGCTACACACCATAGCAGTGTTGTTTCGTCTCCAACTGCGCCGTGTTTCCGCAGCCTCTGGAGACCAGACGGCCCACATCTGGAGGTACATGGTCCAGCTGCCCACGCCGCAGCCCGTCGCTGACGTCCCCGTAAGCCCCGCCCCCCCAAACAGAGCAGCCAATGGGCAGCGTGCTGCGTGATGTGAGAGGAGACGGGGGAGTCAAACGGCTCCCCCTGCTGGCCGCCTCCCAGCGCTGGTGAAAGGCGTTGATTTTCCCCAGAGAGACGTTTTGACATCAGAGGCTGTACAGCCTGCGTTCCTCTCAGGCCGTCTGGGCCCGCAGTGTTCTGGAGCCTGGTGGTCAGGGCTCCTCTCTGAGTCAGTCAGTCTGTTCTCTGGGTGTTGGTGGGAGTCTGAGTCAGTCAGTCTGTTCTCTGAGTGTTGGTGGGAGTCTCTGAGTCAGTCAGTCTGTTCTCTGAGTGTTGGTGGGAGTCTTTGAATCAGTCAGTCTGTTCTCTGAGTGTTGGTGGGAGTCTCTGAGTCAGTCAGTCTGTTCTCTGAGTGTTGGTGGGAGTCTCTGAGTCAGTCAGTCTGTTCTCTGAGTGTTGGTGGGAGTCTCTGAGTCAGTCAGTCTGTTCTCTGAGTGTTGGTTGGAGTCTCTAAGTCAGTCAGTCTGTTCTCTGAGTGTTGGTGGGAGTCTCTGAGTCAGTCAGTCTGTTCTCTGAGTGTTGGTGGGAGTCACGCCCAGCGCTGTGAGGCCGCCGCCCCCTTCAGCTGTCGCCATGATGCCGACCAATCCCGTGCCTCCACAGCAGCCGGCGGCGGCCTACGAGGACGACGGGGAGCTGTCGGACCGGGAGGAGGGCGAGGGCGAGGGGGAGGGGCCCAGCGAGTGCCCCTGGGTGCGCGCGCCCGCCACCACCCTGCGCAGCCACCAGGGGGTGGTGATCGCCGCCGACTGGCTGGTGGGCGGGAAGCAGGTGGTCACGGCGTCCTGGGACCGCGCCGCCAACCTGTACGACGTGGAGACCTCGGAGCTGGTGCACTCACTGACCGGTGGGCCGCCGCACGGGTTCAGCATGTTGACTCTGGTACAGACCTTCAAGTAGGACTCACTGTGTGTGTGTGTGTGTGTGTGTAGGTCATGACCAGGAGCTGACCCACTGCTGTACCCACCCCTCCCAGCGCCTGGTGGTGACCTCGTCCAGGGACACCACCTTCAGGCTGTGGGACTTCAGAGACCCAGCGATCCACTCTGTCAACGTGTTCCAGGGACACACTGAGTACTGCTGCTCTCCATCGGCTCTGTGCTCTGTGCTCTGTGCTCTGTGCTCTGTGCTCTGTGCTCTGGGCTCTGTGCTCTGTGCTCTGTGCTCTGTGCTCTGTGCTCTGTGCTGGACAGAGCCGACACTCACCCGCTTAAACGTCACATCACGTGTATTCAGATGACGCTGTTGTCCAAAGCTAATCACTCTAAGCATTCAACCTTACAGCGCGACATTTCCACTGACATGTTAGTGGTGGCTGTTGCCTAGCAACATGTTAGCGGTGGTTGTTGCTTAGCAACATGCTAGCGTGTGTCCCCCATGCAGCACAGTGACCTCGGCGGTGTTCACGGTGGGCGACAACGTGGTCTCCGGGAGCGACGACCGCACCGTGAAGGTGTGGGACCTGAAGAACATGAGGTCGCCCATAGCAACCATCCGCACAGACTCGGCTGTCAACAGGTGGGTCAGGGCACTCCTCTCCCCGTCCCGTTCATGTGTTCATGTCCACGTCCTCTCCCTGTCCCGTTCATGTGTTCATGTCCACGTCCTCTCCCCGTCCCGTTCATGTGTTCATGTCCACGTCCTCGTCCTCTCCCTGTCCCGTTCATGTGTTCATGTCCACGTCCTCTCCCCGTCCCGTTCATATGTTCATGTCCACGTCCTCTCCCTGTCCTGTTCATGTGTTCATGTCCACGTCCTCTCCCTGTCCCGTTCATGTGTTCATGTCGTCCTCCAGGATCAGTGTATCGGTGAACCAGAGGGTCATCGCCCTGCCCCATGACAACCGGCAGGTCCGTCTGTTCGACATGGCCGGTGTGCGGCTGGCCAGACTGCCCCGCAGCAACCGCCAGGTGGGTTCCCCGGCTCCCCGTCCACAGGGAGGGATGTCAGCTGTGCACAGTCTGCGTACTTCCTGTGTGACGTGTGTGTACTTCCCGTGTGACGTGTGCGTACTTCCTGTGTGGCGTGTATGTACTTCCCGTGTGACGTGTGCGTACTTCCTGTGTGACGGTGTGTACTTCCTGTGTGACGTGTGTGTACTTCCTGTGTGACGGTGTGTACTTCCTGTGTGACGTGTGTGTACTTCCTGTGTGACGGTGTGTACTTCCTGTGTGACGTGTGTGTACTTCCCGTGTGACGTGTGCGTACTTCCTGTGTGACGGTGTGTACTTCCTGTGTGACGGTGTGTACTTCCTGTGTGACATGTGTGTACTTCCCGTGTGACGTGTGCGTACTTCCTGTGTGACGGTGTGTACTTCCTGTGTGACGGTGTGTACTTCCTGTGTGACATGTGTGTACTTCCCGTGTGACGTGTGCATACTTCCTGTGTGACGGTGTGTACTTCCTGTGTGACGGTGTGTACTTCCTGTGCAGGGCCACCGCCGCATGGTGTGCTGCACCACGTGGTGCGAGGACAGTGCGTCCTGCAACCTCTTCAGCTGCGGCTTCGACAGGCAGGCCATCGGGTGGAGCATCAACGTCTCCGCCCTGCTGCAGGACAAGTAGCCCAATGTCCTCCGCGGCCTCCACCACCCCGCACCCTCCATCACCCCGCGGCCTCCACCTGTCCCCCTGAACCCACACCCTCTATCACCCCGCGGCCTCCACCCCGGGTCCTCCACCTGTCCCCCAGAATCCACACCCGGCGGAGCGTCTGGTCACGTCGAGGGACAGAACAAAGGGACGTCCACCTTGCTCTCGTCTCCTGTCCTTCTGTTGCTCACATCCATCCTGAAACAGCTGTGCTCCTGTTTCCAGTCTGGTGTGTCGGTGTGTGTTTGGTGTGTCCTGGTGGGGATGTCCCTGGTGATGTTGTCCTCCATGATGTGATGATGTCCCTGTGATGTCCTCCATGTCTCCTGTGTTGTCTCTGCTCTACCTGTTGTGTACAGCGGTGTGATGTCGTTCTGAGCGATGGGCAGCAGACGCTCCAGGCTCTCGTCCCCACAAACATGAGCACAAATTGCTAATGCTAATTAGGCTAGCCTGATGCTAACCCACTCTGCTAGCGTAACCTGTGCCAATGACAGTGGAGTTAAAAGAGGGTCTTTCCACATCCAGGGGTCCTCACTAGATGGTAGTGTGTCGTGTTGATAACCTTAATGATGCCAGCAGTGATTTTATTAAATGCAGGTGCCATGTTTGTTGTGCCCGTAGGTGAGGTCACCTGAGTGGTAGTTAACTGATGTTTACAGACTCTCCATCCAGGCCACGTCCTGGGTGGAACCGTGTGTGTGTGTGTGTGTGTGTGTGTGTGTGTGTGTTTGTGTGTGTGTGTATGTTTGTGGGTGTGTGTGTGTGTGTGTGTGTGTGTGTGTGTGTGTGGGTGTGTGTTTTTGCGTGTGTGTGTGTGGTTGTGCGTCTGTGTGTATGAGTGTGTGTATGAGTTGTATGAGAATTGTATTAGATTCTTTTCACAGAGGTCTGTGTCGTTCATAAGACTTATTAAGGCCCTGCTCCTTTTTTTGTACCAGGACATGTGTAGTAGACTTATCCCCACTCGTCTGTACCTTACATAAAAAGGAGTAGAAAGGATAAAGGGGCATTTAGCAGACGCGTTTGTCCAAAGCGACTTACAATCAGTACATTTGTGGGGTTCGACATGTGGACAGTTGGAGGAGGAGGGGGATCAAGGGGATCGAACCGCCGACCCTACGGTTAGTGGATGACCCGCT
>OMKQ01095082.1:0-10097 GCA_900302335.1 Phycis phycis
CTAAGATCATTGAGCATGTAGTAGTTATTCAGCAGAGAGAGAGAGAGAGAGAGAGAGAGAGGGAGAGAGAGAGAGAGGTGATGTTGTGATGCTTCAGCTTGAGAAGGTTGAAGGAGGATATCTTGTCCGAGGCCAGACATCACAAATGGAGACAGGAACGCCAAACAATGATCACCCGGAATGTAGAGAATGCTGGAGTCATCCATTTCCCACACACACACACACACACACACACACACACACACACACACACACACTCTGACACCCGCACTCGTGACATAGCCATTATTCTGTGTCATCCTCAATTTGGTGTCTGTTCAGGGTTGGGGGTTCCATTCCCAGTAGCAGAGCAAGGCACCAGCACTGCCAGGGGTGGGGGCTCTCAGAGTGGAACTGAAAGAGCTGTTGGCTAAAAGCGTCCAGTAGAAAGATGTTGGATGGGAACCGTTTGTGTGGAACAGACCCCCACATGCACACACACCACCCTGTTTAGTCTGCCAGACCATAATAATCAGCCCCAGTTGAGAAAACAGGCCTGGCCCGATGCCTTGACCCCTCCCCCTCCATGACCCCTGACCTCTGGGTTTCCTGCTCTGTCTCAGGGAGCAGTCGACACGCCCCTGTGCATTGTGGGTAATCTAAACCAACACGATCAGAGACATGGAGAGATAATGAACTTCGGTCTGAAGACACCCGCAAACAAGGGGCAGTGTGTGTACGTGTGTGTGTGTGTGTGTGTGTGTGTGTGTGTGTGTGTGTGTATGTGTGTGTGTGTGTGTGTGTGTGTGTGTGTGTGTGTGTGTGTGTGAAGAGAGACTGATTGGTTGGGTGGATAGATGGTCAGGAAGCTGGTTAGGCGATCGGTCATATGGTTGGTAAGTCATGGCTAGTCTGGTTAGACTGGTTAGTCTGGTTAGTCTGGTTAGTCTCTGTGTTAGAGAGGAAACAGCCGTCTTCACAGAGAGACTACACGGCTCTGTTTGTTTCCTGTGTGGAGTGTGAGTTTAATCAGTGATGAGGTGGAGCAGCTGGGCCCACCTCCTGGAGCTCCTGACATCACTCCGTGACCGGCCGTGTCCCCTGGGCGAGTGGTCCTGGGGGGTCAGGTCCAACTGAGCTCTCACACACCTGCCCACCCTCACCTCTCTCTCTCTCTCTCTCTCTCTCTGGATGCTGACAGCCACATGTCCAGTCACCGTGACAACGCGTGAGGACAGCGGTGATGACAGCCTGGGCCCGGCTCCGAGGCGGCCAGGGATTAAAGGAGGTGTCGGCTTACGGTCTGAGGGCCGCATTAGAGGCTTCACCTCCACACCTCAACCCACGGACTGCACCTGCACCACCTGGGTCTGAGCCTGCACCACCTGGGTCCCTACAGCCTGGGTCTCTGTCCGGGTCTGGACCTGGGTCTCTATCTGGGTCTGGACCTGGGTCTGTACCTGGGTCTGTACCTGGGTCTCTATCTGGGTCTGGACCTGGGTCTCTATCTGGGTCTCTATCTGGGTCTCCAGAGACAAAGCGTCCTCCTTTGGGAGATCTGTGGCCGACCTACAGCCACTATTCCTCACAGAATTTGGCGTTCACAGGACCAGCGTGAAGGAGTTTGGGGGCGTTCTGACCTCCACCTGCTCAGCCGTGACCCACGCAATTATTTCCCCTTAATTAAGGTTAGGTTAATTTAATGCTGCTGGGGTTCTGCTGCGCTCCTGACTCATAAAACCTCCGCTGTCAAAGTCCCCTCGTGGTTCCAGCTCTAGAGGAACCGGCTGTGGATCAGCCATCACCCCACAGACCTCCACGATGTTGTGAGTTAAAGACAGGACTGTCCCTGCTGTCAGCACACGGTCCCACCCCCCGGGGGGCCCAGGGGGGTGGACTCACTGCTCTGTTGAACACCATCTTAAGGTTTACCAAGTCTGAATGTTTCTAAAGCTATCTTCATCATCCTTATCTTCACCATCAGGAGGGAGGGTTCCACAGCTGTGTTCTGTTGTTCCACTCCAGGGCAAAAGGTTCAGGGATTAATCCCCAATTTCCACAGCCTACCTGTAGGCTCCTAGAGCAAGATGCCCCCTAGGCCCTACTTCTGACCGGGATCTGAACTCACTGTAACATTGTACACAGACGTTTTACTGTACATGTCATGTCAACCGGTTGGTTGGCCAGAACAGAGCTGCTGGTGTCCCAGCGTGACGTCCCAGCATCCCTCAGGGCCTGAGGCCTCATGTTGTCATCTAACCTGGGGTCAGGGTGGATGAGATGACACCTCATGTTGTCATCTAACCTGAGGTCAGGGTGGATGAGATGACACCTCATGTTGTCATCTAACCTGGGGTCAGGGTGGATGAGATGATACCTCATGTCATCAGAGAGCGTCAGTGTTAGTAAGAGGATTTAAACACGTCTTGTTTTAGACTTCCGTTAAACAAACTGAAAATACATCTCACCAATCCCAAAACAACACCAATCGTCTTCATCACAAACACCACCAACCATCCTAAACAAGCAGAGCCGGGGTCAGGGGTCAGAGGTCCTGGCAGGGTTCAGCGCTAGCCCTGCAACTTAACCTCCATCTTGTCAGGAGAACCAGAGGCAGCTAACATCCGCCATGGTATCTGAACTGTAAAGAACAGAGTCTAGTTATACTCAGTACTGGACTGTATGCTAGGCTGTGCTAGTGGGTACCCTGGCTCCTTTAGGCTAGCCAAGCTAGCGGGGTACCCTGGTTATGCTAGGCTAGTCGTGCTAGCGGGTACCCTGCCTGCTAAGCGGTTCACATGCTGAACAGAGGAGCTGTAATGAAAGACAGACACGCTGGCTGAGGTCCAACACCATTCAGCTCCTTCTATAGATCTACCATCTGTTCCCCCCGGTTCTCCTGCTTCTCCCTCTCCTTCCACCTCCCTTCTCCTCCTCCTCCACAGGAACTCTGCAGAACACACCTCACTGTTCTGGGCAGGAAAGTCGACTGGCAGGAGGGCTAGAAACATTGTCCACAGTCTACCTGTAGGCCGGAGCAGGATGACCCCTGACCTCTACCTGCTCCTACCCTTCTGCATGGCTGAACAACACGGCAAAGTGTAAGGTAGAGAACATAGACCTGGGCCTAGTTCTGGGCCGGGCCTGGGCTCAGTGCATGAGAAGTGGTTAGGCGTGAATAACTTCACTACCAGGACTATGATTTCTATCAGGAAATCGAACGGCTGAAACATGCAGATTTAACTCACTTCCTGTCAATTAGTGTTCCGCCACATCCACTCTCCTTCCTCCCTGCTGCTACCCCTCCTCCTCCCCCTGATCTGGCTGCTCACAGCCCAGTACGCTCTGTGGTCTGGTTCTGTGTTTGTAGTTCTACAGTACAGTACCACAGTACACAGTACCACTCCGGATGTCTCTGGTGTGTTTGTCTCGAGGTTTTAGAGGAAGGAATCAGCTTCTGTTTCCTCTGGTCTAACACTGCTTCACACTGCTCATATGTCAGTATTCATATTCACGTTGGATCTCCTCTCAACCAGTCCTGTGATTAATATTCACAGTGGAGACCGTAAACCAAGTCTTTACTTACAATCTCTCGTCACACCGGCGCCAACATGTTTGGGTTTACTTCTGGTACAGTTCTGGTCTGCACATTTGCTCAGCCTACTTGATTTAACAACCCACAATATCTGGGTCAGCATCACTAATCTGATTGTGGTCTCACATGTAGAAATGAATCACAACCCGGTTCTGATTCTGAGGCGACTCTACAGTCAGCGCTGGGCAGACGTTTGAATTTCTCACACTGATAAATAGATTATGGACATCATCATCTTTTTATAGATACAAGATAAATGTGTCCAGTCAGCAGTCTCCCAGAGAGCCACCGTGCTCCCTGGGTGCCACCCTGGGGTGCCACCCTGTTCCCTCGACAACAGTAGTTGTAGTTGCCCTGTGCTAACTTCAGCGCGGTGTGGGCGCTCCGGCGGCTCTCCCATCATGCACCTGGGTGATCTCACAACAGAACACAAGGATGATCTGCAGCCCGTTTATTCAGATGGCAACACACAGTTCATCAGAACCACACAACGCTGTCTGGCTACTAAGACAAAATATAGAAAAATAAATTCAAAAGATCATGTTCTCCTTCTTTAAGAGTAGTCTCTATTGCACAAAATAATGAGCAAAAAAACATGTGCCATTAATAATAAGAATAAAAAAGGTCAACGTAACATCCAGTTTCATTCACAGCCATATACATTAACTAACTTCACCATCTATACAACATTTACAACAGCTTCTAGTACCAACGTGAGGTTATTATTCCCGTGTGCCCCAGTCTGCTGAACACAGCTGACTGACACCTTGAGCAGGGCATTAGCAAGGTGAGGGTTTGAACCCTCTGCGTGTCACAAGGACAAGTGCCTGGAGCCTCGTGGACCACATTCCCTTCAGCTGTACAAAAATAGTCCTGAAAATAGTTTGCCTTTTTGTTAAAGATGAGGTACGTTTGGTTGTGGTTACAAAATGCTTCCTGTCAGACCTGGTTCCGGTTCGGTTTGTCGGTTCCGTTTCCACCGCAACGGTTCTAAAATAAAGTCCAGTCCGTACTGAGAAGTACATGAAACCGTCTTAGAGCTGGAAGACCTCTGGAACCCGAGGCGGGTCCACCGAGTGGGTCGGTGTTAACGTGAGGAGGGAATGCATAGTTCTGGTCCCGGTGTGCGGTTCACTCGGGTCTCCTGAGCCGGGTCCCTTCCGAACCCGGACCCGCACCGCGGTAGGACGGACGGCACCGGGTTAACTGTCTGAGTTCGGTCCACCGGTTCGGGTCAGTAGGAGAACACCAGGTCGTTGAGGTTTGCCTCCAGCCAGTCCCCGGCGATCATTGAGCTCAGTTCGGGGGTGCAGTAGTCCGGGAACTCGAAGTGGGAGCCGAGGCTGCCCTCGCTGAACGAGTCCAAGTCTTTGTCCACCAGGGACAGGGACAGGTTCCCAGAGGAGGAACCCAGGTCCAGGCCCTGGGCCCCCGCTGCGAGGTTCACGCTGAAGTCCACCAGCAGGTCGTCCGCGTCGTCGCTAGACGTGGACGAGGTGGACCCGGACCTGAAGGAGGACGAGGCTGGGGGTGAGGAGACGGACGGGCTGGCGTGGCAGTTCTGCTTGGTGATGTTTTTGAAGTTGTAGAACAGCCTCCCGCCCGCGGTCCCGGTCCGCCCCGGGTCGTCGTACATGCTGGCGCCCTCGGGTTCGGCACCGGAACTCAGGGTCGGGCTGGCAGGGACTTTGGCGAGGTTGTACGGGACGGCGTCCTCCTCCTCGTCCTCCTCCTCCTCCTTTACCCGCGGGGAGAGGTCCTCCTCCTCGAGGTCATCGTCGTCTTCATCCTCGTCGTCGTCTTCATCGTCGGTGTACTCCCGTTTGATGGACCTGTTGGTCTTGAAGCTCGTGAACACGTAGTCGTAGCGCGGGTCGTGGGACGGCCTGGTGACCACCGTCCTGGTGGTCTTCAACTTTGCGGTGGGCTTCTTCCCGGGGGGCTTGGCGGACCTGAAGACGGGCTTCTCCGGGGACGGCGTGGCCGGCTTGCCGTCCAGCTTGGGTTTCTTCTTGGGCCGGTACTTGTAGTCCGGGTAGTCAGCCATGTGCTGCAGCCTCAGCCGCTCCGCCTCGCGGATGAACGGGACCTTCTCGGCGTCCCTCAACATCTTCCAGCGCTTCCCCAGCCTCTTGGAGATCTCCGCGTTGTGCATGTCGGGGGCCTGCTCCATGATCTTCCTCCGCTCGATCTTGGACCACACCATGAAGGCGTTCATGGGCCTCTTGATGTGACCCGTGGCTGTCTTACACCAGTCGGGTTTGGCCGAAGGCGGAGCCGGGCCGTCCGGCTCCGTGGGCCGGGGCTCCGGGTTCTGGACCATGGTGGGCTCCCTCGTCCTGAAGGTTCGCGGGGATCCGCTCGGACCCACAGGCACTTTGTTGACGGTTAAAGGTGTTCTGTTCCGGGGTCCCGGCGGCTACCTTGTGCTGTGCTAACTCGGTCCTGTAGAACCGTCCCGCTTCAGTCCCGAAACATTTCTTTCCTCGCTCCAAAGTTGGCGTCCGCCTTCTTATCAGCTCCTCGGCCCCTCATGCCCGCTCCGTCACCGCGGCTAGCCAATGGGCGGCGCGCTCGGGACGCATCGGTGACGCCCTTTTCACGCGCTCAGCTCCTCATTGGGTGAGGGGCCCCCGGTGGGCGTGGCGCACGCGCCACGCTGTCTGGACGGAGGAGACGAGGGCTGAATGCTGAGTAGGTTCTGTTCTACCGAGCATGGAGGCCGGTGTGTTCCGAGTGTTACAAACAATCTGTTTCCTCAAGACATGGAGAGGAGGGCCACCAGTATAACCTCATTTATATATATATAAAAAATCTAGTTATATATTACAAAAATATTGTGCGAGCGTGTGTGTGTGTGTGTGTGTGTGTGTGTGTGTGTGTGTGTGTGTGTGTGTGCGCGCTTCAGACAGAAAGCAGTTCAGCGTCTGGCCTCTAGAGGCCGCCCCTCCCTCCGTCTGGCCCGCAGGCCCAGACACACGAGACATAAAAACGTTATATCGTCACTCGTCGGTGATAAAATACTGATGTCACAGTTTATTGTTAATTTGATTATCGTAAAAAAAGCAAACCAAATAATAATGATAAATAACAAAGTCTGTTTTCTCAGTTATTGCATCACGACAGGCCTTCACCTGAAGCAGGGAGACACTGGATTATCTGACAATAAGATTTGAACAGAGCGAGAACATTCAGCACACTCAAGGAGAGGGGGAGAGAGAGAATGAGAGGGAGAGAGAGAGAGAATGAGAGGGGGAGAGAGGGAGAGAGAATGAGAGGGAGAGAAAGAGAAAGAGAGAGAACGTGAGGGAGAGAGAGGGAGAGAGAATGAGAGGGAGAGAGAGAGAGAGACCGAGGTGGAAAAGCAGATAAAACAGGAGGAATAGGGAGGCCATGTCTGTACAGGTCTCATCTATTATTTAAATAAATCTCATTGTAACGCAGCTGTCGGGGGAGGGGGTGTAAAACATGCAAATCCTCTGCTTTGGTTGAGAGGTTGGGACAGACCTCTGGTACAGACTGCTGGGAAAGACCTGGTACAGGTCAGTCTGTCTGTCTGTCTGTCTGTCTGTCTGTCTGTCTGTCTGTCAGTCTGTCTGTCTGTCTGTCTGTCTGTCTGTCTGTCTGTCTATCTCTCTAGTAAGTAAATATGCACGCGTGAGAAGTTCTCCAGAAGGTTCATGTGGACACCAGGGTGAAGCAGTGAAGGCCAGGAGGAGATCTACCAGGACGCGTGTGGCGTCTGGCTTGAGGAGCTCAGGAGAGGAGATCCAGGAGGCGACAGGAGGAGGACAGGAGGAGGTACAGGAGGAGGACCTTTGTGGCGTGCAGCCATCGGGGGGTTAATGTCTCCTTACCATGTCTATAGGAGGGGGAGGGTCCTTTACAGCCCCCGAGAATGTCCAACATGAGAACACACTGAACACAGTGACACCACCACAACACACTGGTCATCCTGGGCACCTCCCAGTATGACCACCACAACACACTGGTCATACTGGGCCGCAAACACGGCGAACACCGTGATCGTACGGAGCAACAAACATTTTCCATTTTCCTTCTGCCTTGCTCAGCGGCACTGCGGAAGAGAAAGCGGAGCGGCGTGGTGCATGCAGGGGCCGGAGGGCTCTGTGTTTACTCTTGGTTTTGTGATGCTAATGCTGTTAAGGGTCTCTCCAGGGGGTCTGCATGTGAAGGCAGAGGTGTGTGTTGATAGATGGATCTGCCCGGGGACTCACTCTACCAACCTCAGCGACCACACAGCCCCCTGCCCTTTTCAAACCGTATCGATTTAGCCGGGCGATAATCAGCCGTACAGCGGATCAAATTAAATCACATTTATTTGCTTTCGTGGCTTGGGGCTCTTGTTTTAGATTGCTGCACTGTAGTGAAGTATAACACCTCGCACATCCTCCACCCTGGTCTGCCTCCTGGACCCCGGGAGGAGAGCTCCTCTTCTGCGTTCCTTCTGAAGGTTTGTAAAGAGAGCTACAGTGATCAATGATTGACCTCCTGCACGGTGCCGTAGGCCTGAGAGGGCTGGGGGTTTGGGGGGTCGTGTAACGCCCGGGACGCTCCTTCAGATTGGAACTGTGATTCAGGGGATATTGTAAGTAAAGCAACATGAGCACACGCAGACGGTCCCGGCAAGGTGATGACAGGATTCTACCTTTCAAACAGTGGAAGCAGGCGCAGAGCCGTGATCACTCCCTGGAAGAAGTGACTCGCGAGCCACCCAGTTAGCAAGTTAGCAAGTTAGCAAGCTATACGTTTACCAAGCTAGCGGGATAGCCGGCTAGCGAGCTAGCGAGCTATAAGGTTCTGGTGGAAACCCAATATAGCAACTCTGGTCTGCTTCACAGCAGGGCTTCAGTCCACCTCCAGGTGTAGTCAAACGATTCGGCCAGTCGAACCTTTCCTGGATTCTAGTCACCGCGAGACGTTGGGCATCCGGAGGTGGAAGGTGGAAGCTCTCGTATGATTGGACGATGAAACACAAAACACTGACATGTGACGTAAGTCGTGTGACGTGAGCTGAAGTGACGGCAGGTCCTCGCTGAGGCAGAAGCTGCCAGCGTGGGTTCAGAAGAACAGGGACGCTCTGCACAGCTCTCCAGAGTCTGCAGCACACGGTGCACATGAAGCGCGTGTTGGAGCTGTCGGCCGGGCCGGGCTGGGCTGGGCTGGGCCGGGCCCGGGTCTACTGAGACCAGTGGAGCACCAGCCAGGAGCATCCTAAACCACACAGGGCTGTGGAGTGGAGTGGTTTTACTACGACATCCCAGCCTGTCGCTGAGCTCCCGCACACACTCACACACACTCACACACACACACACACTCACACACTCACACACACACACACACACACTCACACACACACACACACACACACTCACACACACACTCACAGAGTGTGTGTGAATGGCACCAGCTGCAGTGATTGGATTGAGTTTCAATGCAGAGTATGACAGCTGTCTCAAGACCCTTTGTCACATTGTCACTCAAGTGTGGGCGGGGCCTCCCACACATCTGCCCTCCAATCAGAGCGATGGGGGAAGGGCACACCATCAACACCTCATCATAATCATTTAATATATTGATTTCTTCAGCATTAAGTAACCCACTGCCCTGTGTTTGGCTCGCTGAGCAAGGCATCAACGAAGCAGGGATTAAAGGTTTGATTCCCACAGGATCCCATGTTTGTGGCGTCCAGCGAGCCTCCAGTCGGAGACTCAGGAGACTCCGTTTCATGAGTTTGAGTCACTTCTTCTGTGTGAGGGTTGGACGCCACGCTGCTGTGTGGACTCCATCCATGTGTGACGTACAAATCAAAACATTTGATCTGTTTCTCAGTATCTCCTTCTCTCCTTCTCTCTCTCTTATCTTTTATCTTATCTTATTGAGTTGCTGTTTACATTTTCTTATTTTGTTTATTCATTTTCCTTAAAGCCCAACACACCGAAACAAGTTCTGGTATCTGAGAGCAATAAAAGTGTTTTTGATCCTGAACCAGCAGACTCCCCTCCTGCTCCTCCTGCCTCCTCCTGCTCCTCCTGTCAGCCTCCTGCTCCTCCTACCCCCTCACTGAGGCTCCATCTGCAGTACAATCAACGAGAGATTAAAATGAAATTATATGTCATTATACTGTGTGTGTGTGTGTGTGTGTGTGTGTGTGTGTGTGTGTGTGTGTGGTGTGTGTGTTTGTGTGTGTGTGCGTGTGTGTGTGTGTGGATTAGTGGTGGGGTTGAGAGGTGAAATAATGAGATAAGGAGAGAGATAACGAGTTAAATCTAAGAGAAAGAGAGACAGAGAGAGAGAGAGACAGAGAGTGAGAGAGAGACAGAGAGAGAGACAGAGAGACAGAGAGAGAGAGAGAGAGAGAGAGAGAGAGAGAGAGAGAGAGAGAGAGAGAGGGAGAGAGAGAGAGACAGACAGAGAGAGAGACAGAGAGAGAGAGAGAGAGAGAGAGAGAGACAGACAGAGAGAGAGACAGAGAGAGAGAGAGACAGCTCCTGCTCTCCTA
>OMKQ01095083.1:0-11341 GCA_900302335.1 Phycis phycis
GTAGCCACAGTATTTCACGTTGTCTGCCTCTGGGCCCTCCTCCTCACACAGCAGGCCGGCCATTTGGGCACTGGGAATAGTCACGACACAGATGCCCACACACACACACACACGCACGCACGCACACACACACAACACACACACACACACAACACACACACACACACAGACACACACACAACACACACAGGGTCAAAATGGTTTAGAACCGGGTCCGACATGTTTAGAAGAGGGTCCAAGTGGTTGGTTACATTGTTTGAAGGTGTTCAGAACGTGGTTCAAGGTTGTTTAGAACGTGGTTCAAAGAGTTTAGAACATGGTTCAAAGGGTTTAGGACGTGGCTGACATGGGTCTGGAACTGTTTGTGTCTCAGTGGTAAACATTGCTGTCTCACAGCAGGAGGTGATTGGTTCGCGTCCAGGCGGTTGGGTCACTTAACTTAGGCTACTTAGAACATTGCAGTACTTCACATGCTGGAGTACTTAGCTTCTTATGGTATTGCACTTATTATGGCGCTTAGCATGTGTAGGGACACTTACCAGGTAAGGTTACTTAATGTTATGGTACTTAACCTGGCAGAGTACTTAGCATGATGGGGAATTTGGTTTGCTCAGCAATCTTGGTCAAATCTAGATAAAATAAACCCCTTCGGTGTCTTAAGATTCCAGGCCATATGAGGAAGAACCGGTTTTGGACAGAGCAGCCACCACAGTGCTGACCTTTGGGCCCAGAGACCTTCCGTAGGACGGGGAAAGGAGCTGCTGGCTCCTCATGAGAGACAGACTGTCACTCAGAGCCAAGGAGGAGGAGTTTGAGGAGGACTCGTGGCTGCTCCTCCTCTTCTCCTTCAGGGCGCTCAAATGCTGGAGCAGGGAGAACAAAATGAAAGCAATCACACAAAGGATGACATCAGGGTAATGTGTCAGGGAGGGAGAGAGAGAGGGAGGACGGAGTTCACCTGAACCCTGCATAACATCCATCCTCTACCCCCGCTCCCCACCCTCATGCTCTTGTATGTTGTACGTCTTGGCACTTTATAATCGCTCTTTGTAACTTAGCACTTGGCCAGAGATGTTGTATGCTAGCAATGGTTAACCTAACAATTGGAATGCTTGAAACTTGTTCTGGTGACTTTCTCACTGTACAGCAATGAAATGTTTCACCTTCTTCTGACAAATGTACTTATTCTCCGTCGCTTTGGATAAAAGCGTCTGCTGAATGCCCGTGAACGTAATGTCTTCAGTGTTTGGTTCTCTACCTCTTTGATGGTGACAGGGTTGTTGGCGAAGGCCTGTCCACCAGACAGCTCGGCGTACTTCCCCTCCAGCGCCACTAGGTGATCCTTTTCCTGCAGACAAATGTCAGCCGTATTATGAATCCCCCACTCGAAAGAACACAATCTGCGCTTTCGACGTGCACTGACGTCAGGTACGTGTCATTCAGGAGACACGAGGCCGAGGTATGTTATTCACCGAGGATGGAACCCAGAACCTTTTGGCTCAGAGTTGAACCCCCGCTAGCTACTACAATATCCTTCCCCCCAGAGGAGAGGGAGGGGACCTCGGGTTAGGGTTTCACACACTCACACACATTTATACCGCGCCAGAGGATCCACCCAGCAATAGTCCTCCCGTTGCCAGGGGACCGTCTCCACCTCCTGGCGCCTCCATGAGGAGGGAGGGTGTTCGTACCTTGTGTAGCATCAGGAGCAGGTTCTCCTTCTCCTTCTGGAAGTTCTGCCTCTCCTGCTGGGCCTGAAGAGAGATCTGAGTGGACTGCTTCTTCAGGGTCATCAGCCTCTCCTGTGAATGGAGAGCACATTTAAACGTATAATATACTGTATATATACTGTATATATATGTATATCTTTGTATATATAAATGTATATATATATATATATATATATATACAAAGATACATGTATATACACCCCAGGGATGTTCAAGGTAAAATATACATGATTTGCGATTTCAAGCTAAATCTGGTCAAACTTTTTAAAACGATTGCTCCCCACCCTTCCCACTCACTACTCTCTCCAGACATCACCCACCCTCAAAACGTGAGGCCCGCAAACTACATGTAACATGAGATTTCTCTGCACCGCTGCAGAATGAGAGAGAGTTAAACCAAGATCCCTGTAGTCTTAAAGTTAGCGTCGACATGACAGAACGTGTTTCAGGGCACATTTCAAAGGAAAACATTGCATATTGTTCCTACTACACCTGAAATAAAAGCCCTGCGCATGTAACACAGCACAGAGGTTATTCGCCTGATCAGGAATAGAGGCCTTTAATTTGAAGGTGCCAGACAGCAAGCTGAGGTGTTTTTAATTAACAGGCTGCAGGTGGTGTGAGCAGGGAAACTATATTTATAGAACGGTGTTTCGCTCTATGAAGAAGGTAACATAAAAGTCTCTGTTATTTCTGGATACTTTTTAATGTGATTTATATTATATTTCAATCAGAAGTCATCAAAATGTCTATTTTTTACTTTTTACTTGGCAATTGGAAAAAACTTCCTTTTGAGGATAATTAAATGTTTTAAGTTTCTCTGGATAGTATGACGTGCTTACCATAGCTGGTACTGATGTTTGCTGAGATTAGTTCATGCTCTATGCTGCAAATCTCACAAATTTGCGGCTTTATTTTCATGCACAACCTGCGGTAAGATCAATAACAATCAACCACGTTATAATGGAAATGTGAGCAGCAATCAATAATCAAAATAATCAACAGGAATGAAGATGAACGCGATTGCTTTGTACAGTCCTGGATTCCTGGTCACACGTGCATTCCCTTGTGGTGTATCACATGTTGGACCTCTGGGCGACACGGACACACTGAAACCGTTTGAATCCGCTGTCTCTCTCTTTCTCCCTCTCTCTCTCTCGTTTCTCTTTCTCTCCCGCTCTTTCTTTTACGCGCCTTTTATCACTCGCTTGAGACCCTCTCTGTTTCTCACTCTCAATATCTCCGCTTGCTTGCTCTCTCCCTGTTTCCATTTCTGTCAAATCTCTCTCTCTCTCTCTCTCATCTTTACTCCCTCTCCTCTCCCTCTCTCAATCTCTTTCTACAAGTCTATTTCTGTCTCCCCATCTCTATCTGATCTCTCCCTCCGTCTCTTTCACTCTATATTTTTCTCACTCCCACTTTCTCTCTCTCTCTCTCTCTCACTCTCACTCTCTCTCTCAGTCTCTCCCTCTCTCTCTCTCTCTCTTCTCTCTCTCTCCATGTGTGAACAGTTGTTTCCCATCTGGTTTGTGTCGCTGAGGGGTTCTGCCAGTGTTTCAACGAGGCTCGTTTCATGTTGACACGACTCCCCTCTCTGATATGTAAATGTGTGGTTATGTTAGGAGAAAACTGAACACTGTTCATGATGGGTTTTAAGATGCATTATTTCGCAATCGCGTTGATGGACCAATCAACTATGTTCAGGTAGAATTTAATTAAATTCTCATAAATTTTTTTTCGTTGTGTTAATCAAATATCTAGCATCTTGAGACAAAAGTATGAGACAGAAGTAACTTACACAAGCAAAAAAAAAAAAAAAGTGTATGTTTTTACAGAGCAAAAAAAAAAAAGTAATACTTAGAGTCAAAACAAAAGCAACCACAGCCGATGGGGAATAGCTGGCTAAAAATAACATGAAGTCATGGCCGACTGACGGGCATAAGAACTATGGACTCAAAACGTGCACATTCACGTGCATGTGCACGTGGACGTGCGCGCCCCACTGCACCTTGCGTGTGACGGTGCTGCGTTGGCACTCGGCGATCTCCCGCAAGAGCGTCTGAGTGTGGTTCTCCTTCTCCTCCTCCTGGCTCAGCTCCTTCTCAAGCCGTTGGAACTCCATGTCCTCCTGGGCCCGCACCTCCTCTCCCTGGTGGAGATACACAGAGCCACGCATAGACATGAATACACACAAAGATGTACATGCTCTGTGTCCTCCTGGGCCCTCACCTCCTCTCCCTGGTGGAGATACACATAGGCACACATAGGTATCGTTACACATGCAGATACACACGTAAAGCGTAAGTACACACTGCTAGGCGGACATAGACTTTAGTACGCATGAGTACACATGGACACAAACAGGAATACACACACATAAATACACATGGTTAGACACACACACATATTGATATAAACAGGAATACACACACATACATAAATATACACACGCAGACGCACACACACACACACACACACATAATGACATGCATTCCAGAAACAACAAGCAAACGAATGCTCAACAAAAGTGAACTCCACGTTGCAGAACTACAACTAGAACACAGAACGGCAATGTCTACATTCTGCATGTTGTAGTCCAGAGTACCTCTAGACCAGTGGTTCCAGATTACCTCTAGACCAGAGGTTCCAGAGTACCTCTAGACTAGTGGTTCCAGAGTACCTCTAGACCAGGGGTTCCAGAGTACCTCTAGACTAGTGGTTCCAGAGTACCTCTAGACCAGGGGTTCCAGAGTACCTCTAGAGCAGTGGTTCCAGAGTACCTCTAGACCAGTGGTTCCAGAGTACCTCTAGGCCAGTGATTCCAGAGTACCTCTAGAGCAGGGGTTCCAGAGTACCTCTAGAGCAGGGGTTCCAGAGTACCTCTAGAGCAGGGGTTCCAGACCACCCCGGGACTGCCAGGCTCTATAAGCAGCATACGTTCTACCGCAGGACATTCCAACATCTGGTGTTTTCATAATGGCGGTGGGGGAGCCGGGCCCACAATCTAGAGCGAGAGGGAGCGGCCTCTCCTCATGTTGTGTCTTTCTCAGCCAATCAGTTTCACATAGCTGATCCATTCTTATGATATGAATTCATGACATCCTGAACATGGAGACACATTGGAGGAATATAACAATATAAGAAATCAAAAAAGAATTTCCCTTCATGTATCAAGGTATTGCTATAATGGGCGGAATGTTTTTTCAATTATTTTAAGAACAAAAAGGCAGGATTGTAGTGTATGCTATTTTGTATGCTATTTCTTTGTGTATGCCTAGCTGTATGTCTATCTATGTATATTTTTACGTATTTTTATATTTATATTTCACTGTTATATACTTCTACACTTCTATACTGTTTTTTACTTCTTTACTGTTCTTTTTTTCCCTTTACCATTTCACCATTCAACTGGAGTATCTGTAACAAAAGCAATTTCCCTCAGGGATCATTAAGGTATTTCTATCTCTGTCTGTCTGTCTCCTTTAGGGGTATTTATGTTGCTGAGCAGCTACATTTTACCCAATAACATTTGTATTTATTGGAATTGTTCAGCTGTGAAAAAGTTCAGAGATCTCTATATATTCAATTAAGTAAAATCCTGCTTGTGCTGTAAACAGCAAATTCTATTTTGTACCAACTTTTCACTAAAGCTAGTTAATCATCTGCAAACCCCCAAAAAACTACCTACCTTTCCTACATAAAAACACTTCCATATACCTGACCAGTCTAACACATACATTAAAGGGACCCTATTTTAGGGAGTCCCCACCCAGACCGATGGTTTACACAGAACTACCAGCCTACCTTATCCACTTGTGATGTCACACCTGGTGGTAAAATAGGGGCCCTGTAATATATGACGTAGTATGTGTTACTAAAGTAACTTTTTTCTATGATACTTTCACCTCATGCTAGGTGTGAGCCAGCCGCAACGGACTTACAGTGTCCTTTAATCTAAAGCCCCACAGAGACCCAGAGGGAACAGCTGCGTGTGCTAATCGCTACACATGGAAGTCATTTCAACAGCCAGGCTAACTGACACCAGGGTCTCCACAGGCCTTTCGCTTAAAAGGAGAGAGGAGAGGTTAACATCAACTGTAACAAGGTTGAAACAAACGAATAATAAATGCTAGGAAAAAATGCTAGCAAGTTAGGGTGACCAGACGTCACCCATTTTACAGGGACAGAGCCTGGGAACCTAGGTTATCTGTGAGCTCGTGATTTATTTGCTCTGGCAGGTGGTCTGGCACCCCTCCCGTCCATAGATTTCCAGGCGACCTGGCCCGGCTTGAGCCAATCACAACCGTTTATCTTATAATATGGGGGCGGGTTCGATACGATCACGAGAGGACCAAAATGGCAGCCACTGACGTGGAGCGGTCTGTTGACTCCGTTATTGCGACAGTATTTAACAAACTGGATGCTCAAACCACTGCAGTAAACGTTTTTGTTAATAATGATAAAAAAAGATCTTCCCACAGGATTTGGGTAAAGTTTCATTTACTATCTAGCTTCGCTATGCCACACGTTTTGTCATTCTATTTGGTTGTCTGTCAAATTGCTTCCAGAGGCATTTTGGTCAACGCCCCTTGGAAATCGAAAATGGACTGAGAGGGTGTGTCAGGCTAACATTTACCATGATACTAGGCAAAACATAAACATGTCCCATTTTGTTAATTTACGAATTGATATTTTGTTGGTATATGGACTGCCAAACTACAAATGTCCCCATTTTTTCATTTCAGAAATATGGCCACCCATAACAAGTGGATAATGCAAAGCAAAAAAGGGACTTGTGAAGGTGGGAGGCTATTTGTAGTTTGTTGACGGACAGCCCCTGGCACTGAAGCCAATATTAACCACTTAACACCTCAAGGCTTTTATTTTCTTGGGAAGTTAGTTTTCATAGCAGGTACTAAGCATAACATGACAATATGAACATATCACTAGGGTGTACATCCTTATCTGATCTATTTTGCCAGCTCCTTTGAATAACATCACATCTTGAACAGTTTATGGCAGTGGTTTTCAAACTGTGGGTCGGGATCCACTAGTGGGCCCCAGCTGTGGACTTTGGAGAGTGGGACCAGAGTGGGTCTCTGGATGGCCACAATGAAATTCTTCTATAAAAGAAAGACATCTGAACTTCCTATGCATGCCGCCTTGTCTGTTTTCGTTTGAGCATTAGTGTGTTTGAAGACAGGAATACTGTAATCTCAGATCCAGCCGTCCTGCTTTGTTACAGCAGAACTTTGGGGGGGGGGGAAGCAGCACAGAGCCTGGGCTAGAACCCCCTGAAATGGGCAGTGCTACGCCTTGTTTCCTGTTTCGCTATGGAGATATTCCACCGCTCTTCAGTGGATGAAGATTTCAGAGGGGGATTAGTGTATTCCTACATTTTGGCCTGTCTACATGTTATTGATTTGTCCTGATAAGATGTTTTAGTCTTCACACCGTGAGTAGTTAACTAGTGCTTGCCAAGTTTGTGTTCACTCTGAGCCAATTAGGTGCTTACTGCTCCCCCGCCTCCAGCAACACGATTGATCCAAACGAACATGAAGCCGAAGGAAGTGAAACGCCCTGTTGATCCAGAGCTGAGCTCGTCTGCCGTCAGACTGATTTGTGGGGCGAGGAAAAGGGGGGGATACCGTATCGCAATTTCACTAGATGTTCTGTGACACGCCCTCACCCGATTCATCTCCATGCAGTTCGTGTTCTCGATGCTGTGGATCTTTCGGTTGAGCTGCTCCAGTGAGTCCTTCTCTTTCTGCAGCTGGGCCAGCTCAGAGTCATGTTCCCCGTCGAGCAGGGCGCACTCCACCTCCATCTGCATGCAGAGGGCCGGGAGACACACACAGCCACGCTTGAAAGCAGATAGCGGATGCAGGCCTACTATGAATCTAGACTGCACTCTGTCTGATGTAACTTACTAACGAGTACCACCACAGTCACGAAAGGTATTTACAGTCCGCATGCACCACCCTACCCCAGCAACCGCCCTTTTTACCGCTATCTGGGGGGGGAAAGAATTCAGAGTGGATCCAGTTCATGGGTCAAATGCCTGTTTATATGTGATTCTGAGCATTGCCGCTTAGCTTAACATTTTTTCCAACTGGACACTGACATCATCTTTGAAGCTATTGAACCGAAACATTGCACACTTCTTAAGGGGGGTGGCCACTATGTCCCTTTGTAGTGTCCGGAGCCTGGCTCATTTTCAAGCGGAGTTGTGATTCATTGAATCTTGCAAAATGTGAGAAGACACTAGACGGGACGGCACTTGTAATTTATCTGTGGCTCCGCCGATTTTAATTGCATGCTTTGATTGTTCTCAGCTGCGCTTGTAAGTCGCCTTGGATGAAAGCGTCTGCTAAACGACAAAATGCAAATGTGAAAAATAATCTGTTGTTTATTTCAAGAAGGCCAAATGTGAGTCAGTGAGACGGAGGCTGTGATGAGAGCCGCTGAGATCCTCCTCATACATAATGAATGAACTCATTACCCAGCAGCAGGACCTCATGCTGCCCCGTGCTGCTTGCTGTGCTCCTACTACACCTACTCATTGACCTTTAGTCGCATGTTCGTTTAGCAGTCGCTTTTACCCAAAGTGGCCAACAAGGGCTGACAGTAATCAAAACATACCCAATAACTTGGGTATCTAATACAGTTTAGAAACTCTGAAAAAGTTGCTGCTCATTGCTTGACCAAGTCAAATGGAGAAAAAAAAACAACTGGACTGGGTGTAGAGTAGCAACATGAATAAAAAAAACAAGGCATATTTTACTTAGCTCCCCTAAGACATGGCAAGAGCATGGGACTACCTCTCTGATGGACTCGTCCATCTGGTTGTCCAGGTCTTTGATCTTCTGCTCCAGCTCGTCGATGTTGTTCACCACCTGAACCCTCTCTTCCTCCATGTGGGTCACTTCCTGTTTCAGCTGCATGCTCCCCATGACCTGCGGAGTCCAGTGAGGTATCCATGGAAACATTAAGGTTAGCTGAGATTATTTTAGGTTATTAGATTTATGAGGATGCCAAAATGTCGTGTCTATGGTGAGTCATCATCGTCTGACTTATCAATCTACCAATCTGTGGATGAGATAATGGCTTCATGCATACTTTCTGAGCATGGGTTTCCCCAACGGGAGGGAACCTAATTACCCTAATTCCTCATCTGGGATTAATAAAGTACTTATCTAACCCTGGCAGTGTTGTGGCCATGCTCTACTAAGCATGTAATAGACTGAGCTACACAGGACCCTAGTATAGGCTGGAGGTTATTTTGTAGAACTCTTATAGTATAGTTGTTATAGTTCTAGTATCAAAAGTATGACCACATACAGAGGCACTCCGTTGAGATCATCTCAATGTCTGGCAGCTATTTTTGAATAGACGTATTCTCATGGGCATTTCTCCATGCCTTCACGGACAGGGCAGTGAAGACTGAGGGGGAAGTGAGTCGAAGCAGCGACAGAATTACACGTATGTGTGGGGACGAGGAGGATTCGGGACGCGGCCCGCTTCAGTGTCTGGTATCTCTATTACGGTCCGGTCCTGCCGAGGTCTGCTGTTTCTCCCATCGGCCGCTGCTCTCTCTTCCAAAAAGCGAAGGATGCGACTGATCTATGTGCTGAATAAAGAAGGACCTGAGACCGTTCTGGTAGTCTGAACAATGGCGTTTGTTCACCTTGTAGCCGATGGAGATGCCAGGTTTATAGACATTAGGTCGGGGTTTCATAATGTGTCCCTGAGTCCTCATATAAAAGGCCAGTAAAGTTGTCATTACACAAAATCCATAAAGTACAGAGGGCATTTTACGAGCTTCTCTGGTAATTTTTACATCTAGTGCATAATGTCAAAACTTTGGAAAAGCACCGCCAAAGGACGAGGAGTATATATATTTTTGCATGAATATACACACAATAATGCAAGGTACAAACCCGCAAATACACACACACACACACACACACACACACACACATACACAAAGAAACCTGCACGCACACACGCATGTGCATGGACAAAAACAAACACACACACACACACAAACACACACACACTGATTCCTATGGGCATAAAGTCATTTCCTGGTCCTACCGCCCTGCTGGAATCTGATTGGCCGATGGCTGGAGTGAGGCTATTACAAGCAGAACTTCTTCATTAAAACCAGACGCACAGTTCTGTTTTTTTATTAGCCCAGAGTGGAAAGAGCCGAGACCATAACTCAGAGAGATTCAGACAGCAGAGGAAGTTGACTAGTCGGAGGCTGATCCACACACACACACACACACACACACACCCCAGAGCAATGTGGAGTGTTGCATGCCTGAGGGGAGCTTGACCATGACAGGAAGCATTGCAAACAAAAGCCAGCACCTCATTGGATGTATCGACGAGGCCCCTCCCACTACAGATGTTTCATGGTCGTAAGCCTATGAGATAACCCCCAGCTCAACCCTAAACCTCTGCTCCCACCTCTAGGTAGGACTCAATGACTAAAGATGACTTGTACCTACGCTGAGCCTAGGTTTGAACCAGTGACCCCTGCTAAGTCTCAACAAGCGTCTGGGTCTTGGCAGTGCTTAGTTAGACAGCTGGTAGATTTTGCTGGCTTGTAAAAAAAACTTGCTCTAAGGAATGGAAAAACAAAGCGTTGCTTATAAGTAATATATGCAGCAGATTTTGGACTGCGTGCAGTTATGAGGATATTTTACCAACTACTTTGCACATTTCAATGTCAGCTCATCTGAGTGTTTGTTTTACATCTTGTACTGAAGCACAGTTCAATTTATCGGTGTTATCACTTTTTTTTAACACTCAGTATTTGTGGGGGGAACGTCTTGGACGAGAAGGACTGCTTCTTGGCTGATAACAGGCCAGAGAAACAGCTGCATCATCTCTGGTCTCTGCCCAACATACCAGCAGAGACTGGGATGTATTCAACGTGACGCCCTAGTGAGTAAGACTTACTTATGGAAGAAAAAATAAAGACAATATAATCTGCATACAAAATACTAGCAGCTAAACAACAGCCCATATTGTGAAATATTGGACTGACAGGGGCAAGTATGTGTAATAAATATTTACATTACATTTGTGTAAATACATGTTGGCCTACAGGTGATAAACGCATCCAGCTACTGCCCTAGTCATCATCATCATCATCATCATCATCATCATCATCATCACCATCATCATTATGCCAGAATGTGAATATGAAGGAACTCTATTCCCAAACCCTATTGTATTCCTCCAGGTGTGATTTTGATACCTACAAATGTACCCATTTGTGCTATGGAGTAGGGGGCCAAAACAGGGGCCATATAATGTAAACTGGCCATTAGAGGGAGCGAGTGAGGTAGAGAGAGACAGAGAGGGAGATATTGAGGGAGAGAGAGACAGAGAGAGAGAGTGAGAGAGAGAGAGAGCGAGCGAGCGGGAGATTGAGAAAGAGAGAGAGAGAGAGAGAGCAGGCTCCTACCTTGTCTCTGTGCTGGGAGGAGGGCGAGGCCGCAGCGTTGCACAGGCCGGCGGAGGGCCCGTGGTCCCGGGGCTCCGGGTAGCCCCCGGCCTGGCGCTGGCCTACCTGCAGGGGCTCGTCCCCGCCAAGG